>JAMZAV010010386.1:0-22066 GCA_024449915.1 Sweltsa coloradensis
CACGGGCACCGGACGTGGGTGTACGTCGCAGTGGCAACTGCATTTGGACGCTCAATCGACCCTTTCCCCTTCCACGCCAGAGTCAGTCAAACCGTTCATCATACGCTACGCTGCATGGGGGGAAAATTTTAATAAACACAACGGTGAATTTGCATAAGCGTTATACAGGTAATTTATAAGAATAAATTGAGGTAATTTTGTCGAGGTCGGGATTTAAAAGTTTGTGAAGAAAATTATATTGTTTTGCAACACAAATGTAAAAAAATTAAAGGTTTTATGAAACCCAATATGATAAATTTAATAATGGAGACAAAATGGATTATTTTAAACATGTTTTTAAATTTTAAAATGGGGATTTTTTTTTCCCTTGCTCCTATTGAACTTAAGCATCTTCTTTGCTTCCCTTTTTTTGGGGGTCTATTTTACAAAAGCAGTTTTAACCTGAATAAACTTTTACACGTTTTTAATTATATTCCAATATTTGGGTTTTAAAAATGCCTTGTTTTATTACATTAAAAAGTTTGTTTTGTTTTACATTTTTGCCAAAAGCAATTTCAAGGATATTTGTATGTTAAATACACACAAAATAAAAGATAGGGGCCTATAAAACCCCATTTTTAGTTGTGTTTATGATTTTTGTGCTGGTCGATTAAGTATATCAGAAACTTCTTGAGGAATTTTGCCACTAACTAAACAAAATAAATTTAAAATATTATTTTGGAAAATAAATTTAATTAAAAAATTTATAGATAATCAATCGGATCAGATCAGCAATAAAAATCAAATCAAATTATCAATAACGGATCAGTATATGGTCGAACATAGACTCTGCCTTATAACCAAGCACTTTAATTTAAATTCACACTGAATAAATTTAAACATCAGCTCAGTATCAAAAGTCAAGCGATAAAGTTTGAAGCTGGACCTAATCATCAGGAATGCATCAGTAAAGCAAGCCCCGTGTAAACTTACTTTTATTTCCCTTCACCTTGTCACTAACGGGCAGATGCTGACGCGGCCTTTTGATTGGCCGTGATGAAGACAAATTACACATGTTTGGGCCCAAGTCATTTTGTTTCTCTAATTCCCATGGACAATGCTCTGCGGTCGCTGCATGCTCGTTGAAGAATGCATAGAAATTACTCGCTGTGGTTGGTCGAAACGAAAACAAAAAAACAAAATACGAAACAGAGGTAGTCCTGCAGGTCAAACGATATGTAATTTTGTAATTTACCTTTCACAATGCCTTAAAAAAATTCCAAAAAGAATTTCACCGTAGGGCAGTTTGACTTTACAAAAATTGTATCTTTCGTTGTAGTTACGTCTTCGAAAACATATTTTGAATGTTGACTCTAAGACCCAGGTGGTTTCACTGAGTTGGATCCTAACGGAAAACCCTTATTAGCATTTATACAATACCGTAGTTCCACGTATGTATTTTATTTTTGTTTAAGCGAGTAAAGAACAGACTGCGCATCTATTAAAAATAATATCCGTAGAAAACCCCGGCTGCCAAAACGTAACATTTGATATTTTTCCACCCAGTGGTTGTTGTGGGTGTGTAGTAGGCCTATGGTGTTCGCTCGCGTTACGATAATTAGTGCTATGATTCCATCGAGACGACGAGGAATTTTTTATGAAGATAAAACTAGCTTTAAGAAAAACGTTAGGCATTTAATTTAATAAGGACAACATGGAGTAAAATCATGATTATGATATTATAGAACTGGCAGAATTATAAAGTTTAAATGTTAAAAAATAGAATCAAAAAACAAATTTTTTTGTATTACTCACAATACTACATTTTTGCACACAAGTACTTTCACAAATTTTGGGAAAAATTGAATTAAATATTGAAATTGGTGAGTATACTTGAACAATGAACGTTGAACATGCTTCGGGGAAGATACAAAGTTCTTGATTTCGTGTTAGTCTTGAGGAATATGAAAGTGCAATGTATTTAAAATTTTAAAGAGTAATATGCTGTAATTCAACAGTTTGAAATCAAAATATTATATCACTTTGACGTCGATTCTCTACTTAAACATTATTACCATATTGCATTAAGTGGGATAGTTAATATCCACTATAAAAAGACATTACTCTTGTAGCAAATGACAATAACAAATTCCATGCAACTCGCCGACCCCGCGGTGGCTTCCCTCAAGGCCCGTTTCCGAAGGCCCGATACCCTTTTTTTCCCTTAAAGCCCACTTTTTTCTACCTGTTAATAAAAACCATTTACACAAGGGTGCATCCCTTAAGGCCCGTTCCCCGTAAGACCTGTTCTCTTAAAGCCCGTTTTCCCCAAGACCCGTTGCTGTTTATTTATAAAACTAGGAAAATTCTTAAGTCCCGCCGCGTTGTTTGGATGAGCGTTTAAATTTGGTGCATTGAGCTGCCATGTGGGTTTGCGGGATTTTCTGTTGTTCTGTGAAAAAAAATCATTAATAAGTTGAAGATTTTTTTTTTAAATTAAATTAAATAAAATAAAAAATTAACTTAAATTTTTTAATTATACGTAATTTTAAAAAAGGAAAAAATCGTAATATTGAAATTTCATAAGAAATAATTATTCGATTGTGCACAAATTTTACACGAATATATTAATTCTAAAATTAAGGTTCTGTAAAAAAATAATTACAATAAGATAAAGCATGTATAGGTGTTATAAGTCAAAGAATAGGAATTTGCCCTAAGTTCCAGATATCGGTAAAAGTATGTGCACTATGTAGATAATCGTTCTAAAAAAATGATATAAACCATAATTTAAGGTTTTTCAAGTTAATCGTCAATATCTATTGAGGGTCAAAGTTTGACCTTTTAAATTTCCGCCACATTTATTTTGAAACGGCTGCTACGTCACCGGCCCTCAGACGAACAGGGCCCCGTCTAGATAAACCAAAGAAAATTCCCTCCTTTTAACCAAAGTCTTTGGTTTACACAACAATGGCCAACAATAAACAACAGTTGATTTCCTTTACCAAGTTTATAATCAACGTTGTGTTTTACTTATTATAAATTTAAAAATGTGGTTAAATCTTACGTTGTGTTTTTACTAAATGTATAAAATAAAGATATTAAGCATATTAGAACAAACAGAGATGTCAAAATGAGCTTCCACAGCCAAGATAAATTAAAAAAAAATTGATATATCGTTACGTGATTGGGTTGATGGTGGCCATGAAGGCTGAGGGACGTATGCCCCTTTTTTTATCCCGCCAAAATATGTAGGAAACTTTCATCCTGTTTTATAAATGAAAATATTCTCAAAATCAAGAAAATAAGATATTTTTGGGGTAAAGGAATTTGGGCCGTAACCCAGTAAAACCCATAAAATAATGTTATGAAAATTCCCTTTGTTTTAAAAAAGAAAAGAAAAACGTAAAATTTCGATTTTTATGAGAAATAGTTTTTCGATTGCGCTCAAATTTCACTATGAATATCTAAAAATTCATAAAATTAAGGTTCTGTGAAAAATATCATTAAAATGGGATAAAGCATGTAGGAGTTATAAAGCTAAGAAAATTGTTTAAAAACGAAAAAAAAATCGTAAAATTGCGATTTTAATGAGAAATAATTTCCGATTGCGTCAAAAACGTGGCAGTTCTAAGTTCAGAGATTTCGAAGGTTTCCATAAAATTTTATCGTAATTGGAGTATCGGTTTACCGGAATCGTGTTAACAAACACACAATAATACAAACAGAAAAAAAGAAAGAAAAACATTCCGGATTTTTTTCTCCAGTGTAGTGAAAAGGAATCTTCGCATCGCACGATACGCTCATCCAAAAAAGCTCCAAATGTTTATGTTTTAAAATTTTCATTTCAGCTTTGGTTGTTTTCTTTTGTGTGATTCAAAAAGCTAAATAGATAATACACACTTTTGTGTTTTATTTATTCAAAACAACGCTGTAATATACAGTTATAGATCAAATACGGCAATCACTTGCAGAAGTGTATACTCTTGCTTGCAGTTTAATGGTTTGACTTTTTATGATGGTAAAATATGTGTTACCCCGGTACATCGGCAATAGTTGTGCATTTACTAGATTCCTGTAACTTTATTTGTTTACCTACTACTGCAGTTTGATTACACCTATGTAAATCTGATTAAAATGCGATTTAAAATTTCAAATTAAAAAAATAGGGGAGGCTAACCACTAATCCTTAGGGAGGGAAACGGTTTCGGGCCTTGTGGGAAAAGGGCCTAAGAGAACGGGCCTTCAGGGATCGGGCCTTTAAAGGGAACGAGCCTTAAGGGAATACACCCTTGTGTCACATTGTCTTTATCAACAGGTAGAAAAATGGGCTTTAAGGGGAAAAAAAGGTATCGGGCCTTACGGGAACGGGCCTTGAGGGAGGTATCCGACCCCCACCTGAATCTCTAGGAAAAGCTTTCAAATCTTTCTTTTAAACTTTATCCAAAATAACATATAATTAAATAATTAAATTAAATTAATTTTTGTGTACAAGAAAATACTTTTTTTAACTTTTTGAAATTTAAAACATGGAATTCAAATGTAAAGTTAAAGACGCAGGCTCAAATCTTGCGGTGTAGATGGACTTTTCTAATTCTTAATTCTATTCGTCATCATATCACAACTCGACGTCTGGTTATAGTACAGTAGCGTTAGCCTAGCCCTAAACATAATCACTCATGAATAGCTGAACAAGGCAGTGTCAATTTGATAGACAGGAGCCGGAGCCTGGTATTAACATGACTGCAGGCAGGGGGAGGTAAACAACAATTTTAAACAGATGGAGGTCGTGAAGTCTTGGAATACAGTGTAGGTGACCAAGAAGGAGCGATCTCACCAGTCACTACTCAAGAGTAGGGCGCTACTTCATTATTCTTGCCCTCGGCGATGCTGACAATGTTATTCAGGGTTTCAAAGAATGTCGGGAAATTTTCGTTTTAACCACCAATGGAGATACATCCCAAAATCCCAATACCCAATGTCGTCGAAGATACTGGACAAGTGGTGTTTGTTACCACATTCTTGTTTGGAAACGTCTGACCGACATCACAAATGAACGAAACTTCGACTCGTTTGTGGTAACAATTATCTAAATGCTACGTTTTTAAACAACAACATACAAAATAATTAATGTTTTGGACTTGGATTTAAAAAAGTAAAAATATATTTATTTATATATTTCAGGTCTATCCAATTCAGTTATACAAACTAATTTACAAAGGAGACAACTAAATAAAACCCAAAATGTAGACAATATAATGAACTAAAAATTAAAATACTTATGTTTATTTTCAGGCCGTACTATCAGCCTGACGAGATTTGCTCTGGAACCTAAAGGTAAGTTCCGAGGTTCTAGCTTCAACCAAACCATATCATCCGGCAAGACTTGTGAATCACTTGTACGAGTCTCGGGCATGATTATGGTACATGTCCAATAGAAAGTTTATAATTATCTGATTGTGCAATTTTTTTTTTAACTTTTATACCCGGTTCATCAACCATTCTGAGTTGTTTCAAAGTTTCAATCCTCAAGTAGTCATTAAGTAAAAATTTTTGGAACTTTTTTTAGACATTCGGGGCACGTGTATTATTCAAAACACGATCTAAGAACACTTTAAATAACTTCGTTGAAAAAATATATATACGAAGGTGCCACAATACGGAATTTCCCAAATTTCATTGATCCCAAACATCCCAGTGTAATTTTTCCATATAAACAATACGGGAATGTTATGTGACGATTGGACATAAAATTTTTTGCAGCGAAATGGTAGAAAATAAATACGAAAAAAATTCATTTTATTATTAATGCAAAATATTAGTTATGTTTCTAGTATAAATTCCATACCCAAAAACATTATGTTGAAAACAATATTATTATTCTTTAGGCCTAAAATAATTATTTTGCCTGTGTGTGTATTGTAAATTTCCGCGCAAATTTCGGGTGTAGACATGCTTTCTAACTGACTATTTACAATATAACAACATGGAGAACGAAAACAATAATATTTATATTCGACCTTTCATTAATTCGCTGACTCAGTTGGTATTGTATGTAAAATACAGCATGTGATACATCCTGGTGTGAAGCTTTGCATAACATACATATTAGATTAGATTATCATAAATGCACACAGAAAAAGTTAGAAATCACATGTTTAAACACATTTAATGTACAAATTAGAAAACAATTTTATACAGCCAAAAATTGAAATTTCCCTGATACTTGCATACATATTTGAATTTATTATTCTGCGAATCCAACATACCAGTCATCATATTACATGAAGTGGATGCATCTAAAGGGTTTTTAAGTGAAAACCAACATGGTTTTAGGAAAGGTAGATCAACGCAAAGTGCCCTTCTAGCATTTACAGATTTTATCTATAAAGGGATTGACAAGCGGAATGGTAAGGTTGGAGCTGTTTTGTTGATCTTAGGAAAGCATTTGATTCAGTACCTTTTTTACCTCTTTTAATAAACTAAAAAACCAGGTATAAATAAGTCCTTATTTGTTATCAATATTAGCGGATTACTTTTTAAAAAGAAAAATGTTTATCAATCTTGAAAAATATAGTTCAAAAGTATTCAATATATTTTGTGGAGTACCACAAGGATCAATATTAGGACCCCTTTTATTTATTCTTTACATAGATGATATATCTACTATAATGGGAGGAATCAATTTATTTTATATGCTGATGACTTGGTCTTTTATTTAGAAGGTGTGGATGTTTGAAGAGTTTCGTAAGACGTCTTCAAGAAGTTTTAAAGAGGATGGATGATTGCTTTTAAAACTCAGGAACTTGATATTAATTATAGTAAAACAAATTTTATGATTTTTCATAAGGCTAATGATAGAAGCATGAATGATATTCATTTGACGTTGAATTGTAATGGTAAGCTAATTTCTAGAGTTTTTGAATTAAATATCTTGGAGTTTTCTTAGATGTAATTTAAATTTTAAGAAACATTATGAATATGTATGTAATAAAGTATCACCCAGCAATAGGAATTATAAGTAGAATGAAGAGGTTTGTAACAGAGAGAATGTTAAAGTTACTTGTAGATTCTTATATTCACTCTATTATTGATTATTGTTTAGTGGTTTGGGCAGTAAGCCCCTTCTACCGAATATGTTGTACTTCAGAAGAGAATTGACCATCTGTTTGATTCAATTCCTATAAGCCAAGATTTACAATCTGATTGCTTCCCCGATTGAGGAAAGAATGAAATATAGCGTACGGTAAATACATACAAAGTATTGAAAGGTATGTATTCAGGTATTTTACCCCAATTTTTTTTCAATTTGTTGATCGTGTAGAAATTTTATTCTAATGAACTCTTTTAAAGTTCCTAAATTAAATTCTGAATCATTAAAAAAAGTCCCTTCTTTTACAGAGGAGTATCCTTTTGGAATTCAATTTCTTATGATATTAGAAGCCAGTTTACTGAGCTAGGAATAGTTCAATTTAAAAGTAAAATTGAAGCAATGATAATGAATCGAAGAACAAAGAAGAAATGATTTTTACTATTTATTTGTGGGCATTGTCACTGTGTTTATGTAATGTTTAATTTATATTCATATGTTTTATTTATGATTTTGCTGTTCTCTTTGTTTGTTTATTATTGCTTTGATTTTGATGTATTCAATGTATTTTCAATTGATATTTTTCTGCCTAGATTGTCTGGTTGCCGCCCACTGGGGGAACTTGCAACTTGAGTTAGGTGTCCTGTATTTATTGCTGTGATCAGTTTTTTGACTTGAACAATTTTAAAAAATTATATATCTGAATAATTATATATTAAAGTCAAGATCTTTTTTACTAAATTGTTATCAAGATTTGGGAAAACAAGAATGATGGTTGAACACAAGAATGAAGATTCGCGTTCGGTGGTTTCCTTCCGCGAAAGATTGGTTACTCCTGAAATTTGCTGTTTCCCGATTTTTGGCAAACCTCATATTCGTTGAGTGGGATCGTCTAATAAATCAGTTTTTCTTTTCGTTTTCTTTTTAATGTTTTTTTTTTTTTTTTTTCTTTTTTTTCTTTTTTTTCTTTTCTTTTTTTTCCTTTTACCTTTTTTCTTTTTTCTTTTTTCTTTCTTTCTTTCTTTTTTTTCTTTTCTTTTAATTCCCCACCCCCTTTTTTTATATATTCGATTCATTTATAAATTGCATTTAATATCCTTTTTATTTGTTATCAAATTTGTTGAGTATTTAATGCATTGTTGTAATAACTATTTCAAATTTTTTACTTAAAATGTAGTTCATTGTTGGGTTGCATCTATGTAATTAGATTTATTTTTTTTGTCCCCCTTTTTGTAAATCAGTTTTTAAAAATAAATGGGGATAGCTTTAAAATAAAAAAAAAAATAAAATAATAAAAGTACGACTTTTTACGGTAGTAAACCAAAGCAAACAACTCCTGTTTGCAATTCATCCCGAAAAGGGGCCACCCTTGTGTTTTCACCCACTATACGGGGGGGTAGCCTATACTGGACCTCTTTTCATTTCAAACACCAATATGCTCATATAACCCGGGAAATGGAAAATTTAAATTTGCAAACGTAATACGAATTTAAGAAGCTTAGTTGAAAAAATTACACCCAAGCGAACGGTTACATGTGAATATCACGCCATGATGGTAGGTGAGGTTGGTTCAGACAACACCACATTTTGTTTGTAACGCATATACGTTTGGGGGTTAAAAATTATAATCCCACACGGATTGTTTTTGGCGTGGGCGTCCCGGTTTTTAAAAGTTGCGCAAATGAAAAAAATGTCGTTCAACCGAGGGGTAAGGGGGCCCATTGCCCATTTTGGTAGCATTTGTCGTTTTTGGGATTCGCGATCCAGCGAAAAAAGGGTTGTTATAACGGCGGTAAAATTAATGGCTTTGAATTAATGCATGACCTAATCATGTTTCCTAGCTCTAAAGGTTTTTAAACTTCTGTTGTATTTTAGTATGGGTGTTAAGTCCAGTTTAAAATTGCAGACCCTTTCCTTCTAAGATAGAAAACCCCTTTTAGACCCCTTTTTACGTCGGCTGCGCCCCCAGCCGTTCCGTGGTGCAGTGGGGGCGTGGGTCTAATTGCCACCCTTGAGTATCAGGGTCCCAAAATGATCCTGTAACCTTTCCGACAAGAGATTTATTTACCGAAAATAAAAGTTTGCAATTTCATAATCCACCAAAAAATGTTTTAAATCAAAAAAATTTTTTTTATAATTTTAAAATAAAAAAAAAATTTTAAACCAGGCTTTTAAGTCAAAAATTTTAAAAATTTTTGAAAAATAAAAGGGGGTTTTCTTTTTTTAAAATCCCTTTTTTCCCCAAAAATTTTAAAAATCCCCTTTTTTCTTTAGGTTTTACCAAAAATTTAAAATTTTTTATGATTTTTATACTTTTAAATTTTCCCCATACCCCCCTTTTTAAAAAAAAAAAAAACCAAAAATTTTCGGTGGGGATAAAAAACCCCAACTCCTGAAAAAAAATTTTCTTTTTCCGCTATTTCCTTTTAAAACCCCCCGGAATCCATTTGCCCAAAATTTTTAAGTGCAGAAAAGTTTTTATTTCAAAAATTTAAAATTTATTGAAAGGGGCTTTCAGCTAAGCATAAACCACCATTTAATTTTTTTGAAAACCCAAAGTTTATTTTGAAAATTACCAACGCACAGAAGACATAATTTATGGTGTGTTTTGTTAACCCCCCTTGAATACCATTTTTTTTTTACCTTTTCAAAAAAACTAACGGTTATTTTTTGATTTTAAATTGTTTAAAAAGGGCTAAAAAAATTGCAACGGAAAATATTTTAAAATTATTTATTTGATTTTATAAAAAAAAAAAAATTTTTTATAAAAGTAACAAACAACCCTTTTAAAACCATTTATCTTCAAAATAAAAAAAAAAAAAAAAGATTTTAATTTAAAAAATACTCGTTTTGGAAGGGCATTTCCGACATGGGGGCATCGGCGTTTTTTTTTGGGGGGGAAGTTGAAAAAAACCCAGGCCACAAAAAATTTATTTGGAACCAAATGCTAAAACATTTAAAAAGGAAAGTAAAATATTTTATTTTTGGAAGCTTTCCCCTTTTTTTTTTTCACGCGGGCCCAAAAAAAACGAAAAAAATCTTTAAATAAAAATTGATAAAATGCTAAATGTAACCCCCGGCCGTTTTTTGGTTCGCCCGACGGGCCAATTTCTTTAAGCTTTGGACGGCCCCTTTTTTTCCCATTAAATTGGCCCTTTTTGGAATTTAAAATTTTAAAAAATTTTTTTTGGAAGTAACCGGGGTATTCTTCATGGGTTTTTTTTTTTGGCACTATACCAAAAAAATCGGACCAAAGGAACCAAAAAAAGGAAATTAAAAAGGCCCATTTGGGGTCCTGTTTTAATTCAACTTTAAAATACGAAATATCTTAAAATTTTGCCCAAAAAAAGTTAAAGGGGAATAAAGGGGTTCCCGCGTCCCACCCCCCAAAAAAGGAAAGGAAGGGGGGTATTTCTTTTTTGGTATTTAAATTTTTTATTTAAGGTCATTAAATCTTGGGACTTTGGGGCTCCAAAAAAACAAACGTTGGCCGTAAAAAAAACAAAGGTCTTTCCCTTTTCCCCCGGGGGTATCCTTTTAACCAATGTTCAATAGGTTTTTTTTGGGCCCAAAAACACTGGTTCCCAAAAAATTTGGGCCCGGTCCCCCCCCCTTCGAAAAATTTTCCTTTTTTAATGTAAGAATTTTTAAGGGAACTTTATTCCCAAAAACTTCAAATTTTTATTTTTTGTTTTTCAACCGCATCTTGTTATTTTTTTGAAATTTTTTTTTGAAATAAAAAATGGTGTTGGGGATGCCCTTTTAGTTTCCCGATGCGAAAATTTTTTAAAATTTTCAAAAAAAAGTTTTAAACGTTATTTTAGTTATTTTTCTTTGAATTTTTTGAAAAAAAGGGGGAATCCATTATGGGGGGAAAAGGGTTCAATAAAAAAAAAATTTTGTTTTTAAAAAACCAAAAAAAAAAAAAAAAAAAAAAAAGGGAATTTGTGGGAACAAACAGACAGACAATGTAAAAATAGGAAACAAATCCGTTACACAGGGTTTATAATAATAAATATTATATCTGCGTAATGCTGTTTTCCCCCGCAGTCAGGGGAACTTATTTAGTCCACAATTGTCATATCTGCAAAAATTTAGGAAAAATCTATTTCAAAAAAATTAACTTATTTTTAAAAATTTTTGGAAAATAAAATTTGCTTTCGAATACAAAAAAAAAATTTACCCTTTAAAATTAAAATACGAAATTTCACAATTTTTAAAAATGTCGTGATTGTGTCGTGGTTGGGTTTTGGGAAAACTTAAATTATTGTAGCATGTTAGATTAATTTTTTGTCAGCTTGCATTTCACCCCATAGTATTTTGATGTAGGCCCTACCATATTTTGTTTTGGACTATGAAAATAGCAACTGTGCTAATAATAAAGAACACTAGGGTGTATCCGGAATGTCCAAGGGGGGGGGGGGGGGGGGATGTCAAATCCCAAACAGGGACGGGGTCTGGGCGAACCCCAGCCGCCGGAGGCCTTTTCGAATTTTTTCTCGTATTTGCCCTTTTTTTCAACGCCTCTAAACAGTTGTAGAGTCCAAATACCAAAGTGCTATGAAACATAAAATTTTTTCTTATTGGGAAGTCTAAATTTGTAAAAAATTGAAATTCCCAATGTTAATATCAAGTTAGGTTGCTCCCCCTTTTATTTTTTTCTTCAATCGATCACACCTTTTTTTGTTTTTTTTTTGGGGGGGGGGCAGGGGGGGGGGCATCACCCCAAACCCCAAAACCCCCCTCGCCCCCTTGGATAGCCACTGAAAAGACTACACTATACTCCCCTACTAAAAAAAACAAAACAAAGTTTCAAAATAGTGTTATGAGTTATGCCCTAAGGGTTGACGCGCCCTTTTTCCAAAAAAATTTAAACAATCTTTGCAATTTAAAAATGAGCAATCCATTATTTTTCAGGTGAAATACACAAAGCGATATTTAACCGTATTATCCTTTTTTAGTGAAAGGGCCCTAAAATCTCTAGCTGATTTGGGGGGGGGGGGGGGGGGGGGGGGGAGGTAAAATGATCATTTAGGTTTGATTTGTTACATGTGTGTATCTAAAAAAAAGTAAAATTTTTACTTGATATCTAATTTGATTTTAATGAATGTTTGGGCTAAAATTTTTGGTTCTTGAGTGGGGTGGTCTGTTTTACAGGCCCACAATTCTTTTGTTGAGTCCCAAAAATAATTTCTGGGAGAAAATATTGGTAAAAAGGGGAGATAGTAAAGCATTCGAAAAACCCCACAATTTAAATTTGGCCCACGATTTTGGCCAAAACGGTTGAATTTAAAACACAAAATAATACTAACACTTCTGAAACAAAAATTTTTTGCTTTGACCTTATTCATTTTTTCACTAAACATGGGGCCCCCCCCCCCCCCCCCCCCCCCAACACACAATCGCATGCAAGTCTGGTTTTGTCGGCGAAAATGAACAGCACACATGGACGAAGCGAAAAAAACGCGTGTGACACACTCACTCACACATAGGGTCCCCCGCTATCTGCACTTGGGTTGGTTGGGTAAGAGTGAGCATTTCAAAATCATGATAAACATTAGGAATCGTTTCTCGATAAACTAAAAGAGGCGGTGAGATCCTAACGCGACTATAGCCTATCATTTTAAAACCCAATAGTATTTAAAAACACGTTTTCAATTGTATTCCCACAATTTTTTTCTGTATTGGTTTCAAATACGTAAAAGTTAATTTGTTTGGTCGTGTGGTTAGAGGCTTGCTTCCAATGCAGAAGGTCCGGGGTTCGATTCCGCTGTAGGCAGTTTATTTAGTTCTGAGTGGATTCGAGCCCATCTTTTGGAAGGGTTTAAAACGGTGACTTTGGGGGTTGGAGTCGTCCTGCAACGATGCACATAATAATTATAAGGTTTTTAAACCCCGGGTAATAAAAAGCATATAAGATTGCTTTGTGCTGCGTGATGTGAAGTCCCAAAAAAACAGTTTGTCTAAATTGTCTTTTATACATACTTACATATAATCAGGGCGTAACTATGGGGGGCAATTTGGTCAGAGGGGAGCGGGGGAGCGCAACTTTTTTTTAAAATTTAAATTTTTTTTTAGATTTATATAAAGTTGATACATTTTTTATTTTAAAATTTTTTTCATATATTTTTTAAAGGGTTTTTGTAAAACAAAATTGTCAAAATCTCCTATCACACTTAGAATCAAAAAATTTTTTCCGAGGGGTGCGCTTCGCACCCTATCAACGGGGGGCCCCCCCCCCTCAGACCCCCATTGTTCCAAACGTGCTGTTACCCCGGAAAAAGCGATACCCATAAATTATTTTTGGATGATACCACGACTATCCGGGACCAGTGAATACTACCCCCTTTTCACTAGTTTTCGACCCCTTTATCTTTGGAGGATACAAAAGTTTTTCTCCCCCGAAAAAAAAGGGCAAGTTCCCAATGTTTTTAAAAAAAACTGACAAGTGTTGGCTCAATGGGTTGACTGATTTGGGAGGTCTCGGGTTCTGAATCCCGTCACAACCTGTCCCGATTATTATTACTGTAGTACTGATATTATTTGTAGTATCGTATGCTGCAATTATAATAATGCATGTAGCAAAAATAGACTTAAAACTTGGTCCTGACCGGGGATTTTACCCGGGGCTAGGCGGGGAAGCGATATTCTAGACGGCCTTGGTTATTATAGCGTTGAGTGGTGTGTATCCTTGACCAGATTGTTCTGGACTTGAACCCAAGTCGCGTCACATTTTTTCTGACAATAATTTTTATGTTGATGGTTTTGCCTGATTCGAATAATAATAAAATTATCTTATTTCAAATGTTGCGTAATGTTTCTTTTTTGCAATCCCTCATTCCCTAGATAAATCTTTCATAGAGACAAAAACAAACATTTAAAGAATTATTTTGGGTTTTTTTCTCATTTTTGTGAGGGTTCGTAACACTCAATACAAACATTTTTGAATGAAACACTTCTTTTTTACTTTCGGACGACACGTCATTTTTCGCCAGCTCGTGAATGGGGATTTTGATCTCAGTGCGACCTTGGGCAAAGTGGGGAGCGCTCTCGCGTCCCCTCAAATCTTTCTGCGTACAAACAATCCCATGCCTGTCGTAAATATACGGCTCGCTATTGGAGGGGGCAAAATTAAAAATATTTTAGCGGAACTTCTGGGCCCCCCTCCAAACACGTCTCTCCCCCCCAAACCCCCCCATCCATGTCCTTTCATCTGCAAAATTACTTAACGCCTGTGACACCCTTTAAGAAAGTGACCCCTAAAACCCGTCTCTAGGTTATTTTTGAAACCCCGAATTGTCGGTTCGTTAAACCAATCAAAAAAGTCATGACTAAAATGTCAGACAAAAACATGAATATTTAAGGGCGAAAGTTTGATTCCTCCTTAGTAAATCAGATTCTTATAATGAATAGGATAGAGTTAATAAGAAAAAAAGATCTTTTTCAACAATCATCGACTACCAGCACCAAAAACACTCAAGTGGGGTTTCAAATATCGGCATCAGTGACACAACAAGACTGTGAAACACGCCGTTTCTGAAGAGGCATGTCTGCCAACAAGAACAGTTATCCGAGTAAATTCATGTGAGGGATGTGTAAAGGTCAACCAAAATTGCGACTCAAATTCATTGCAACGGTTTTAGGAGTACGAAGATGGTACTAAACCAACAAGTTTACGCTTTAATTTCACTTTGCAATTAAATGTTTTATACTCAAACTTATAAGTGTTGCAATGAACTCAAAAAAAACTTTTAAAATCTAGGATGATGATGTAAAAAGCAATTTGTTGAGGGGCAAATGTTTACCTAGAGTCATGCAACCATAGACAGTCACTTTGTATGATATAACTATATACGCTAGGGAACAGGGCCCTTGTTTTTTAAGAAATGCAAAATAGACCCCTACAAAAATTTTTACATTTTATTTTGTTTTTTATTCTCAATTTGACAAACATTTGTTTTTTCGGAGATTTTTTTGCCGATTCTTTTTACAACCATATTTACTTATTTATAAAAATAAAAATTTAAATTTGTACTTTGTTATTTTTTAAAAAAGGGTTTTTACGAATTAAAAAGCAAAAATGTAAAACCAAAATTTCTTCTTACATAATTCTTAAAGCAATTAATAAAAAGTACCTCCGAGTAACAATAAAAAGTATTTGCTTTAATAAATTTCTGAACTGAATTTAAAGTATTAACATAATATGTTCTTTACCGGGCCATTTGTTATATTTGCACTACTAATTGATTAGTAACTTTTTAATCATTGAACGGGCAAAATGCCCCAAAAATATATGTTTTCCTTTGGGCGAGCGTAACACAGTTGTGCAAATTTGTGGGTTTAGGTTTCTCACTTGATGCTTACGACGAATGGCTTTATCAAGAAAACATTACTCACGATGGATTGTTCAAAAAGTATGACGTTTAAAAAAAATACGGGGGTGTGTTTTTTATTTTTTTTTAGGTGAACGGGAATGCGTTTTAACGACTATAAAGCTTTAATTACTATCAAAAATTACCATCAATCTATGCATGGTTCGAATGAGGTCTTCTGTTTTTGTACAGACGGTTCTACTTCCATACGTACAGGGTAACCAACTCCCCTCTTAAAAAAAGCGGGTGATTTTCTCGAAAACCTTGGGGGCTGTACTGCAAATCCCAAAGATTAGAACCCTTCTCAAAGCATATTTGGGGGAATGATAGAGGTTTTCAGGCGCGGCTTCATGTGAAGGCGTAGGTAGAAACGGGAGGCGAAGGGGGTTTTTTTTCCTGCTGGCTTTAAACCCGGAGTTTTTGATTCCCGGGCAGTCGGTCGCCTTTTAACCGCGAGCTTCCAATCTGGGTTCTTCTTGATGCGAGTCACTTGTGGGGATCTACCGGGTTGATATGTAAGACTACGGTGGGGAGTGGGGGGGAGGGGGGGGGGGAGGGGCCATAGACTTTTTTTATAAAAAAACTTTTTTAGACATTTCCGACGCCAAAAAACTTAATAACCAATATTTCATTGTCAATATTATTTTTAATTGTACATGGGTAATGTTTTATGAAACTTACTATTTGGATAGAAATCACTATTTATTGTATTCATATTCAAATGCAATGTTTATAAATTATGTCAGCATTATATAAAGTCTGCTGATCAAGTCATTTCAATTTGTGTATAAAAAGATGTATAATGTAATTAATTAATTTGTTGTATGAACACATAATGTGTACAGGATAGCTCAATTGGATATCAAGCATCGGTACTTGGTGTCAATTGTATCTGGGTACATTTTTATACTTTTATTACAATATCATACCGCCATTAGCAGTACAGCTGGTTAACAGTTAAAAGCATTTTATTTGATAATTGATACTAAAATTTATTGGTATCAAATTTTATAAAAAATGTCCCGGGGGAAGTTTAGTTTGTTTCAAGAGCGTGTAGCCACCCCAATATGAATACATAAATTGAATCTTTTAGAACCTCCGTGAAACTATTCATTCATCCGCATATCCAATTTAAAATGGTAAATTAATACCCATCCCCCCCCGAGCTTAAATTTGATGTAGTGCATGTGCAGTGGTTTAAAAAATTTACACCTCTGAACCGCCACTTTTTCTTCAATCCATCTATCTTTTGTTGTGTGTTGATTGTGAGAATCCAAAAGATTTTGACCATCAACCTGTGGTGTTTCATATAAGGGGGAAACTACAGTTTTATTGCCGGTTGGAAAAAGAAACAAAGTAATTGACAACGTCCGGTGACATCGCCTTCTCGTAGTTCGTAGCCTGAATGTGGACAAGCTTTTTGCATTTTGTTTTTTTTAAGTTACGATATGTGTCAAATAAGGTTACAGGTGTCACCCGGAGCAGCACAATCGTTAAACCAGATCAAATAAACGAGTACACTAAAAGTCTTTTAAAGGCGTCTCCGAACAAGAACTCTACTACTTTGTGTCACTATATTAATATTATTGTACCAAATATATGTTATGTGTGAAAATACTTAACATTGGTGTACCACATTTGAAGGTTGGTTAAAGCCAATCTGTCATTTACAACAATTTTTGCTAAAAGTTAAGAAAACTACTGATTTGTCAATCGTATTTATATTAAAAAAATATAATATTTAAAAAACAATTTTTTTCGTTAAAGGTTACTGAAAAACACAAGGTGAAATTTGCGTTATCGGCATGATAAATTTTTGACGTTTCAATTCAAAATATATATTATTTTATTGACACTGTTTTGGCAATTTGTTTCTTGTTCGTTTAAATTATCGTGTTTTTGTTATTTTGTTATTTTCGCTCATATTCATTTCGATTTGCAATATTTAAATTTCTTTCTCTCCCCGTTAAACTATACTGTGTTTACTTTTTTTGGCTTAGTTAGAATATAAATTAAATTTCTCAAACAATCAACTTACATTGGAAGGGTTGCCGCTAGCAATGATGCTCTTAAAAATATTAAAATACAGTTCTGCAATTTTTGTATTTACCCGTAATAAACTTATACAGATTGTTATTTCAATTAAACAACGTGTTTCTTTTTAAAACACCCCTCTACAAATTTACAACTCGCCCCCCGGGGATTGAACCCTGGGTCTGCCGTACTGGACTAGAACTCGGGACTCCCCCGGCAAGTGGGAGACCCGAGTTCAATCTCCTAGGGCTCGTTTTTCATTCCCGGAGTCCACCCTTTCTTTTCCAAAAAAAAAAAAAAAGAGTGGGTCGCGGTTAATTTAATCTGTACACAATGTGTTTGTTGGTTTATCAGCACGGGGTTTTTTGCCACAACTGTATCCGGTCAAAATTCTCAATTAGTTGAAGAGCACATTGTGCAGGCATAGGTGACTCTTCATTGAGTGCAAATGTTCTTTCAAATTTGGGTTTGAAACAGGGGGCCGAATTGTCATAAAAAATAAACAGTTTCACCCCAATCAAGGAAAACGGTAATTTTCTCTGCTGGTAGCCGTGTGCAGTAATCACTAACGCCATCACTCACCAGATGTTCAACTTAGTTTAATTGTGGGCCGATGTAAACTTTGGCGGCTGGTCGAGACCTAGGGGTAGACAAGGAGCACAATTCAGTCCTATCGGAAAGGTGACAAATTAGAGTGTACAAAACTTTTATGTATACATGACGTAAGCTTTTCTGTTATGCAATGATCTAATATAAAAGTGATTAAATAACTTGTTTGTGTTTGTGAGTTTCAATGAAAAATTTACTTGAAGTTCGTGCCTTGTTGAACTTATATTTGGGCATGATATTTATTAGACCATTGATTTCTACGTTAACTTGTGCTTTCATAATATTTTTATGATGTAGACTACTGATGTACAAAACATTTATTTTTACAGAGTTGTTTATGCTAACAGGTATATTTTGCACATAAATAAAAAAAATAAGTTCTCTAAGCGCAGTTTCACCGTTTAGAAATGGTTTTATAAGCTTGACTAATTGAATGTGAGTAGTTTACTTCCACTCGTTGCACAATATAAATATATGACAATTCATTAATTTTATTATAATAAACCATTTATAACTACTCACTCACATTTGCTGAGCAATGTAAAGTTACATACAATAGTTAATTAAAATGCCATTAAAATAAATGAAAAATGCAAATAGCTTTATAAGGCGTTATCGTGAAAAACAAAAACTATAACATGTATTATTATAGTGGACGTTGAGCATTATTTCCATTAGTGGTAATTAAGAATTCAATAAATGCCAGTCGAATGTTAGTTTATTCTGGTCAGTCTTCTCAGAAACAAAGGAAGACCAACTTTATTTCCGAAATCTTCTCCAGAATTTTTATTTTTTACACGGCAAAGCATGAAATAAAAATGAAAAATACAAAATTCCCAAACGTGTCTCGAAACGCCCTACAGGGATCCGGTATCCCGCTAGAACATCTTGGGTGTCACAATATCCCTGTACGCGAGCATGCAGCTTCTTATCCTAATCCTGAAAAAGCCATTACGCTTCAAATTACAATGAAGATTTTCAACATTCACTCAGATATTCACTTCGCTCCTTTCCCAACCGGAAGTTTCAGAAAATATGCATGCTGCTACAGATTCGATTTCACTTACTTCAGTTGAATGAATATACGGGAGGTGCGCACCAAAATGTAACATTAAAAACATACGCGTTCGTATTTACACGCCAACAGATTTTTAAATAGGCTACTGTTCACTTATTTGGTGAGACTTTTCGTTGTCTAGTAAATAAATAAATAAATTCGTAATTAGAGTCTATACCCACTCAGTCACAACTGATTTTCAGTGGGGGACAGTAAACCAAAGCGACAAAGCATACCCTGTAGGCCCTGACGCAATCGACGAGTGAGCAATAATCAACCAACCAAAGATCGATATTTTTAATGGGAAATATAATATAGCAATCAGAGGCATGGACAGTGCGAACACCCGCGGATAGTATATCGTTGTTTGGCAGCAAGTATGCCGATGCGCGCGGCCTCTGCGGGCCAATAAGCGATCAGTATTTTAAATTGGGAACTGCTGATTGGCTGCAATCCACCCGCCGGTGACGTCGTCAGCATCGGCATAGTTGCTTTGGAACAACTATACTTATGTTTGAGGGAAATATAACAATCGCAGCATGGCCGCTCATAGACACACATTTTGTTACTTCGTTGTAATATAATAGTATGGCAACTTTGAATAGGGTTTTAATTTTTCCAAAGATTATATAAAATAATTTGATAAGTCTAGTGAGGACTCATTTGCATTGTTCTTATAAATAAACTATACCTACTCAGTGTATTGAATAGGTTTGTTTAATATTTTGACGATTAAACTTATATATCAGGTGAAGTGGGGTGAGGTAGTAAGTATTGATATTTGAAGTAATTTACATTACCCGTTTCAAAAAGAAACAAAACACAACTTAACTAGGAAAACGCTTAAGTCCCGCCGCGTTGTTGGATGAGCGTAATTGGTGCATTGAGCTGCCATATTGTGTTATGCGGATTTTCTGTTGTTCTGTGAAAAATTATTACTATGTTGAAGATTTTTTTTAAATTAAATTAAATTAAAATAAAAAATAAATTCATAAAATTAAGGTTCTGTGAAAAAAGTATTACAATAAAATAAAGCATGTAGGTGTTATAAGTAAAAAAAATTGTTTTAAAAAAGAAAAAACCCACAAAATTTATATTTTCATGAAAAATAATTTTTCGATTGCGCTCAAATTTCACACGGATATCTTAATTCATAAAATTAAGGTTCTGTGAAAAAATCATGAAAATCGGATTAAGCATGTAGGTGTTATAAGTAAATAAATTTTCAAAAAATCGAAAAAAATCGTAAAATTGCGATTTTCATGAGAAATAATTTTTTGATTGCGCTCAAAAACGTGGCAGTTCTAAGTTCAGAGATTTCGAAGGCCTCCATAAAATTTCATCGCAAACGGAGTATCGGTTTAGCCGGAATCGTGCTGACAAACACACAAAAATACAGAAAAAAAAGAAGGAAAGAAGAAAAAAAACATTCCGGTTTTTTTTCTCCAGTGTAGTGAAATGGAATCTTCGCTTCGCTCGCTACGCTCGCTACGCTCATCCAATAATATTACACGATATTTTGGGCATTAATCAATCAGCCATCTTCAACAGGTTAATAGTTATCGGATGGCGCTAATTAAATGCTGTGAAAGAATTTTCCAAAATCTTTATCTACTTAAGTATAAATTGTAGCCAGAGATACTACCTCCAGGCCTTTGCTATTTTTACAGAAGTCCCATGAATTGCTTGGTGTCAGTGGTGGCCATTTAGTGAAATCAGTTGTTGAAACTGTAGCCCTTTTTCCATGTTTATTTTTTATATCTCTTTTATTCATACTTTGTTTTCACAATCACCATTAAAACAATAAATCTTTGTCACGGCTATCTTATCAAAGTACCATGTAAGAACTATCATTTGGTAGTAATTACAATCCCAAGTAACATTTGGTTATGCTATCTAGATTTTTTCTTCTTATACACGTTGCAAATCACTAAACAACTGTTGAAGCCTCACACTGAATGTGCTTCATGTGCATATGAATTATGTACTATGTGAACCGGTCAACCGTTCAAGTAATTACCTCCCAATAGTTAATTTTAAATATCATAATAATATAATAATTTGCTATTAAACTACTATTATCAGAACAAAACGCAATGTTGTTCTGCAACCTTACTTAGGCCCTAGTTTTCAAATCATCTTTAATGTTCTTTCATTAAATGATATTTCATTACAGACAAAATAATTAAAACATACTTTACTGAACTCGTATCAAATTGTGCATGGCAGTTGCACGCTCACAGTCACTCACAGTCACTCGCTGCAATCGTAAAACTCATTTGCAAATTGCCTAACTGACGGTTCAATTATGGTACACACACACTCTCTAACCTTCAAGGTACAGACTAGGGGGACGTACCAACATATACGGGGAATATATTACCTCTGAATAAAGATTCTTGAAATCCACACTTTGGCCGGGTCAAAGAGGGGAAACATGTTTCACCGTGCTGAGTTTATATATTTACGAGACATTCATCGATTGTGGTCTAAAAGCATGATGTCTTATTCCTAAATTGAATTAAAATGGGCAAATAACATCGGTAATTGGCTATTAATTCTAGTCATTTCTGACAAATTACATACAGATGGTAACCATTAGTTTAGACTTCGCTACCAAGAAAAAATTGAGAAGTGAACGCCACAAAATAAGTTTACAATAAATTAAAAAGTTCATTACTAAAACCAATCTGAGTTTTATCAGTCTTAAATTCAAGAAGGATTCTGTTTGGACATTAAACACATTGTTTATCTAAAAATTATTATAAATCAATTTGGATTCATGACGAAGGATCAGATTTAAATTTGAAAAGTGTTGCAAGGATGATAAAAATTGTCCACACAGAGTTTGCCAATTGCATCAATTCATAAAGGAACTCATTTATGTACGATTGAACTCATATAGATATCTACGTGTAACTTTTT
>JAMZAV010010387.1:0-22523 GCA_024449915.1 Sweltsa coloradensis
AAAATCAGTGGTCACAATGGCGATTATTACGCAAGGGTCAACAAAAGGACTGAATTCTTCATGGATCCCCGGGCCTTTGTAACACTCACTGCAGTCAGTGCTAGAATATAATATATTGAATTCAATGTATATAATCAATTATGTATTACAAATCGTTCAGTAGGCCACCAAATGAAACAATGATAGGCCTACGAGATGTTGATTTTATTATTGGCAATTAATGTCTTTCTGTGTGTGTGAGGGGCAGGGTATAATTATTATACTACCACATTTGTTTTGCCGTTTACCACTCACGTGTAGCTTTATATGTTGTCATTTTGGAAAAACATAGAATGCTATGTGCAGGCACAAAAATCAACGAAAAACTATATCATCTGCATGACACACCAAACCCATTATATAACGAGAATTGCCAATTTAACCATTTCTTCTTAAGCTTAATACCAGTAGCATATATTATTATTATAATTGTTGTCAGAGTCAGACATAAACATGTGTAGCTGTCGCTTTAAAAGACTGTTGATTTCCATACGCCAGCGCGTAGTAAACAGAGGCGAACCCCCAAACCTTCAGCCATATTGCAAGAATCCGCGCGACGGTGGCGCGATCTCTTATTACTTTTAGTGGTGAATTAATTAATTTAGGTTTGGGCTACCTTGTTCAGGACAAGAATTGATCGTTTGTCTTTGAATTTGTTTAGCATCTTAAGAATTCCTTCATCAAGTTTCTCCCGTGTCCATTTATTTGACGCGTCATGTATCACACAGATCGCATCGGCTTCCCTTGCCGCTGCATCTCCATCCACTAGGAATGAACGCTCCAAATGATGCCTGCAATAGAAAGTTTTATTGGTAAAATTAAAACATAATACTGATAGGGGTGGAAATGTGAGAAAGTAAAGCATAGCAGCACTGATTAGTACAGGAAAGTAACATTTCTTGAACAGGGTGGTAAGGGAATTGATGGGGCATACAGCTCCGTGTTAACCAATTTAGTTTTAGAAATGCAATACTTTTATAATATTAGGATTAATATTATGTTTTTGCTTTTTACCAATAATGTTTTTTTTAGAAAACTTGTGCATATGAGCAATTTTGTTTCCTGGATTTAAGTTGCATATTATATACAGAAATGTAGAATAGGGAACTAGCCTTCATTCCAGAACTCAAATATGTTAAGAGGATGGGATAGTCGCGAAATTAAAACCACGTGAAATTACAGTTTTTTCGTGATATCTCGAGAACGATGCAAAATATCGAAAAACTGATTGCAGACAGCCCTGTGGTTTTGGGAGAACTATAGCCTGTACGAAAAAAATATTGTAATGTGATGGTAATTAAGTTTTTTATTTGATATATTTAGGCTAATTAATTAAATGCATTTCTTATACAAACCGCACCGATTATTATATTTGAATATTTTTTCTTGCATTATACTGCTCTAACAAAACCACAGGGCTGTCTGCAATCAGTTTTTAGATATTTTGCATCGTTCTAGAGATAGGCCTATCACGAAAAAAACTGTAATTTTGCGTGATTTTAATTTTGCTGCTATCCCTTCCTCTTAACAATAACAACTAAAAAATAATTTACAAAATATATTTTTTGTTTTGGGTTCGTGTTATATTTAGCCTAAAAAAGAAAATTAGAATCTGGCTTCCCGCCAAAAGACAACACGAAAAGTAGTGTGACGTCACTGAGTTCTATGCAGTTGGGCGCAGACCGCTTCCCGAGCTCCTGTCAGTTGTGGTATCGTTTCAGTGGCGGATACAGGGGGGGGGGGCGGTGGGGCGATCGCCCCCCCCATGATTCTTTAAAATTGAAAAAAAATGATTTTATTATTTTTTGTGCACGCACCAAATGCACTCTAAAAACCTGATTTTCAAAATTTTCGCCTGCGGCGCTATTTATTTAAAACTCCCAATAAAAATCAACTTTTCTTTATGTTGTCAGAAATAATCAGTTTGCCTCTGAAAATGTGTCTGCATCAGTGTACTTCGATTTATTAAGTTGTCCTCCTATGTGAATCTTTTTTTTTTAACTAATAGATTGACGTTTAATAAATAAATAAAATGATGAATTGAAATAAGATCAAACGTTTATAATAATGTTGCAATCTAGGCCAATGCTGTAAATTGTAAGCTCGACATGACGACGAAACAAATTGGTGCACACAAAACTACGTTGTTTCCGTATTGCATTCCGCCCACCACTTTTTTCTAAAACGCACCAAATGCACTCTAAAAAACCTGATTTTCAAAATTTTCGCCTGCGCGCAATTAATGGGGGCTCTGCCCCCCATACCCCCCATGCGTCCGCGCTTAGTCCCTTTCCCACGACTGTACATGCACACGCAAATCGCCCCCCCCATGATTATGTCCTAGATCCGCCACTGCATCGTTTAGATTTCTAGATTAAAAGAAACGAGCCTGCATTATAAAAGCTACATCAGGGCATTTACATTTACGGTTTAAGGAGTCAGCTTTGTCAAAACCCTGTTCAGTCATTTTTGTAGCCTACAGTTGAGATAAATATGAGCGACGAGGCAGACATTATGAAGCGGCCTACGGTGAGCATGCTGCGAATTGCGTGGGCATTGCATCGATGACGTCACGGCCCAACAGGCGTTGGGTTGGCACGTTGTTGGCGTAGTTGGCGCGGGAATTCAAAACCCTAACTTTGTGTAGGTTTACCCCCGTAGTTACCACAGATTCAATTTATTTTAATTTATTTCAATTGTGAAGATTATTTAACTGTGTTCTATATAAATGATAAAAAAGGCAAAACTTAAATTTGGAACCAAGGCTAGTTCCCTATTAGGGTAAGGGAACTAGTTCTGGATCGGGGTTGAGTTGTGGATCAAAATCTTTGGGCTTGTGTAAGTTCTACATGTAAGGTACTAGATGCATTGTCAGTATATTTTTCTAATGAATTGACTCCAAGGAGCATTGGAATTGCACACTGTCATCACCAGGTTGAGTCATTTGTCAACTAAGTAGAAATTAGTCAACAATGCTATCAAATGGTTGCCGTTTGCAACAGACGCAATTGATATACACATGCATTTATCATTGTAATATTTCATCAGTTATTAGCACAGCTTTCAAACTTTGTCAGAATTTTTATTATTAGTTTTGCTAAGAATTGACTATAATAGGTTTACTGTACAACTACTCAAAGCACCCTTGCGGGTGTCTACAAATAAGAGGTTTTTGTCCGTTTTTGTAGATTGTAACACCATGTTAAATGAATAGGACATATGCAATAAGCCTAATAGTGTTTAAAAACCAAGTCAAAAGCAATTTAGGCACACTTATTTTTAGAGCTTGTCTTTACAGATGCAAATCTAAAAATTAAAAAAATTAAAAATTTGGTCTAGCCTAATTTTTTTAATATTTTTTTTCAAAATTTTGAATTTGATATAAATTTGTGCTTAGAATATTTGGCTTATAAAATTTATACCCAGGTGTTAGCTCTTGTCTTTGTCTTTAAATTTTGTATTGAAAAAAAAAATTTGGTTAATAGCCTTATTGCTGCAAATAATTCACAATTACAATTTTGATCCACAACTAATCCGGGTACTGATTGTGGATCAATGCTGATACCGGGCTTCCAGAATCAAATTTGTCAGGTGCGGCTGCATCACTACTTATGAAACATATCAATGAACCCCTGATATCAATTTGAAAAGTTTTAGGTTGATGATCCACAATTGATACCCAGGTATCAGTTCTGGATCAAAGCACTACTTTTTTTAATTGGCTCATTTTAGTACCTTCGTAAACTTTTTTACATTTTTTCTTTTGCAAACATTGTCGGAAAGTTAATCAATAAGAATATAGTATGTGGGAGGATAACAAAAAAAAAATCCTGATACTCAAAATTGTAATATTGCTTAACCCGATCCAGAACTAGTTCCCTTACCCTATAATTTATAACAACTCTTGAATGAAATGTACCTAACATTTTATGTCCTAACAAAATGTGTTTTATTTGATGCAGTTTTGTTTTATTATTTGTAAATTTTGGTGTTTGGCGGTTAGGCCCATTTATTTTTATTTGCATTTAGGCCTAATATCCTTTTTGAATGAACTACCAAAATTATTGTGTTTTAACTTTTAATACACTGTTGTTGTAATATTACTATTTCAAATATTTACTTAAAACTGTAGGCCTAGTTCATTGTTGTCTGCATATTATGTAGGCGGAGGCCTAATTAGATTTATTTATTTATTCAATTTTGATATTTTATGGTTTGATTGAAGTTGATAAAATTAATCCAAATCACATGTGAAATAAATTATAATGAAAATATAAGACCTTTTGTCTTTGGTGGTACTCTGGTGGGGGAAGATTACTCGACTAATGTTCGGCTTTTGTCTGTTAAATGCAATCATTCAAGTCTATTGAACAAATAAAAATAAAACAGAACCAAGGTACGGTATGTCTGATACCTACAGTATTTGAACTTGCATCACAACCACAATAATTTTGAACTTGCACAGAGCTCCAATAGTCTATAAAATTGTAAGGGTTCACCTCTCACCCCTAATTGGACTGTGTCCCGTATGTTGAATTGAGAAACGAGGCAACTCTACATAGGTCCTAGAGATGCTTAAGGCATATGACCAGGGTAGGTATATAGTTCTAGTGAAAAGATATCTTTGCGGGACTGCCCAAGGAAAAAAAGAAAATGGCAACCCAAAAGAAGGTGGAGAAAGAAAGCCTGGAAGAGATATGGGAACATTGCAACTGCACAAAAATAAAGCATACTTCTCACTTGCTTTGTTCCAACGAGGCCCGGTGTATCCAGAAGAACAATCTGCGTCTTTCCTTCGTTAACAACAGCTCGAACTTTGAATCGTGTTGTGTGGACTTTACTCGAAGCTGGGCAAACTTGTTGGCCAACCAACTGATTAATAACTGTGCTCTTCCCTGCGTTTGGTACTCCAACAATTGCAACTTTGATAAGTCTAGAATCATTACGCCTAGGCCTACTTGATGGTGCTGCATCTACAAAAGGTGGAGGTTGCTCAATGATGGTATTTCTCCCAATAGTTACACATAACCTCAAATTGGTTATTGGTTTTACAAGGCTGGAAAAACAACCTCTTTTTGTCGTAGCATGTATTGCACAAGGTGAACATTCTGATAAAAAACTATGCACGAAGACGCGTTTCAACATGTTAAACTAAACATCTACTGCGTTTATATCCAAAACAACGGATAACAAAAATTGACAGCAAAGGATGATGCACTGATGCAGATGTCGCTCTCATCTCCCATGTGGTAAGGTTGGTACACCGTGCTAATCGTGATTCATTAAATGGCGGGAAATTACAAGTACAAAATTACAAGTATTGGTAAGTGCAAAAGCTTGTCTAGAACACAATCACTAGATCACTGATTATGCTTAGCTTGACTTATTTTAATTTTAAATTAAAATGCTCGTCATAGAAGATGGCGAGGAAGACAAGGATGTGCCGAGAGAAAGTAGTGGGTTCGCGCATTGATTGTTCGCGCCACAGTTCGCGCAGAATGTTGATAGACCTGAAACAGCCGACTTTATTTTGGGTCCGAAGCTCCGGCATGGCAAGGTCCTCTAGATCTCCGCCACCTGGCGGAGGCTCGTCTAACTCGCTCGTGTGGCCACGAAGTTAGGTCGTCGCAACCCGTTCCACAATGTATAGCAGCCATTACGGTGATATGCACGAGAAATAGAGGGAATTTTAAAAAGCAAAGTGAACATCTACTTATAGCGCGCCCTAAAACTTGACCACAAAATGACGATGTAGAGGCCAGAAAAGAATCGCGTGCATTTCGAGATAATAAAATTGACAACCCAATAATAATGAATAATAATTTGTTGTAATGTAATTAATAAAATGGAAATAATTTTAAATCCCCTATGTTATATTATTATAGTGTAATGTGTAGGAAAATTCCTGAGCAATTTTTTTTATGATTTCAAAAATTTATTTCTAAAAGCCTTTTTTCTGAAAATTTGGGAAATGAGTGTAGCGAGCGAAGCGAAGATTCCATTTCACTACACTGGAGAAAAAATCCGGAATGTTTTTTTTCTTTTTTCTGTATTGTCTGTCTGGTAACACGATTCCGGCTAAACGATATTCCGATTGCGATGAAATTTTATGGAGGCCTTCGAAATCTCTGAACTTATAACTGCCACGTTTTTTGATTTTCCAATCGATTTTTTTTCTCAAAAAAATCGCAATTTTTAAACGATTTTCTTCGATTTTTAAAAAAATTCTTCGACTTAACACCTACATGTTTTAAATCCGATTGTAATGATTTTTTCACAGAATCTTAATTTTATGAATTAATATATTCTTGTGAAATTTTAGTGCAATCGAAAAATTATTTCTCATGAAAAATCGCAAATTTATAAATTTTTTTAAATTTTAAAACATTCTTCGACATATAACACCTATACATGTTTTATCCGATTGTAATGATTTTTTTCACAAAACCCTTTAATTTTATGGATTTATCATATTTCTTGTGAAATTTTGAGCGCAATCAAACAATTATTTCTCATAATAATTGCAATTTTACGATTTAAACGCGTTTGATAAATGCCAAGGCTCTTACAATTTTAATTATTTTTAAAGTGAAAGGTGTTTTAGATTTAAAAAAACAATATATCTAAACATTCAAGAGACGGATTTTATAATTTTTTTTTTTTTTTTAATAAATATGATTTTTTTCCTTTGCATTGTTGGAAAATGTATGTTTTTTGTAACAAATCTATATTTCCCATATTTTAATTAAAAACCATAAATCTCATCAAAAAGTGTCTCGTGAGTTTGTCAGAATAAGACTTGTGAGCCATTAAAAAATAAATGATCCTTTTATCTTAAAACTGTAGGGTAGAAGTAGGAAAATGTTAGCAAATGTGTAGAATAAAAGTTTTTAGAGAATAGCATTCAATGTTTATTTATGTTGTTTTTTTTGGTAAATTTTAGTACAACAAAGCCTAAAGGCTCAGTTTATTTATTAAACATGAATTCGCTGGGCCTTTATAACCTGTTAATCTAGGCTTCTTTAAAATTGATTAAAATTGTTATGAATAACACTTTATACAGCCCTATTTAGGCCTATATCAGTTTCTCTGGTAAGCCATTTTCCCATGTAAAATAGCATACAGCGCCTAAAGAAAAAATCATTTAATGCTTTTTGGATTCAATAAATAAAAAAAGTAAAACTTAAAAAGCAATTAAAACAATATAAAGTAAAATTGCCGTTTTTTCATTCATTTTCAGTGAAATACCCTTAAACAATTACGCTTCATCCAACACGCGCCTGAAAAGTGTTTTGCGGGAAGCTTCCTAGTTTATTTTTCCACTATTGCTTGTGCCCAAAGCAACATAATATTTTGATGAAATAGTTTTACACAAATAATCATAAAACACTAGTAAATGACGGTATTTTTCAAGGTGGCGTGTGAAAAATTACTATGTCGCCGAGAAATGCTCGTTTTAATGGAAAACGACGATATGTCCAACATGAACCCCTATATAACGTTTTTAGTGGCATTCACCCTTATTACAATCATGATATTCAACCTCGTTGACAACCTCCATTTTTTTTTTACATATTTAGCTCATTCATATGCAAAGTGCTTGAAAAAGTACTATTTGTTCGGGAAATGCTCATTTTAAGGGAAAACGACGAGATGTCCAAACAAAACCACTATATGACGTTATAGAGGCATTCTTCCTGATTACTAACGTGGTATTGAAAGTCGTTGAGAACCTCCAGTTTTTTTTGGTAATTAACTCACTAGTATACAAAGGCGTGAAATAGTACTAGTTACTACATTCCCGCTCTAGAATTAATCACCAAGATGGCTTCAATTCGCTGCTGCGAAAGACCTAACCTAGAAGGTTAACGATCCTCCGCTAGGCGGAGATCCAGCAGACCTTGGGCCGGCATGGTCTGCCGTCAACCAAGCTGTGAGATTGATTGAACGACGCAAAATTCACACGGCCTTGTGAAATCATCATGAACAAAGAATCTTCGGTGCCGTGACCTTTCCCAAAATAGAATGATCTAAAATGGCAGCCCACATAAGTATCTGTCATTAAACAATAATTAAAAGTGTTTGTCTGCGTTAATCGCACAATTAGCGTTGTGAAAATGTGAAAAATACTGTGATAGTTAAGTTTTTGATACTAGTGCAACACAAACATTGGTGATATTTGAATTTCCTTGCGACGTTTAATTTGATTTAGGCGCACTGGCCTAAATTGCAACAAAAGTCAATGACGGGCCCTTTGTCCAGCATAACTTCAACTTACTTTATTTTTCCATGTACCGTAGATATCAGGGAAAAGTCTAGGTGAATTTGAATATAATAGCAAAGATCGTTTGGTCACGGGGCATTTGCAGTGGTTTTTTAAAAGGGGGACACAAAAAGGTAGGGCCCTAGCCTAGCTAGGCCTAGGCCAAGACTTAAAAATTGAATGTTCTAGGGCGGAGGCCCTAGGTAGGGCTAGGGTAGGCCTAGGCCTAGCTAGAAAGCTCTTGTTAAATGCTGCTGGTTCCTGCAGGCTGCAGTTAAACCATTGGTTGGTGGCAGGTTATTATCTTTTTCTCCTGAGTTGTGCATTGTGCCCTTCCATTAGGATTTTGCAAAGCACGTCTTTAAGCCTTGACCTGGCCAAGGTATTCTAGGTCTACTACCTAGGGCCTACCGTACTTACTTTTTGTCACCTTGCTTAGGGCTGTCATACAATGTAGTTCTTAAGAAAACTAGGCCTAGGCTCTGGCCTAGCGGAGTGTCTATTTGCACCCACTGAGGTGAGCCGAGGATTTTTTTATGCTAGGCTATTTTTCACCTATGTTCTGCGCCTGCGCGGGTGTAGCCAACTTTTTAATATTCTATTTGCACCCATGTGAAATAAACAACCCGAAGGTCCTTTCACGAAATAGTAATGCTATTCTTCACCCCAGTTCTGCGCATGCGCGGGTGCCTCCACGTTCCAAGAAGTAAATAATAATAATATGCAAAGATACACCGACGTAAAACGACTCTTTCCTGAAAAAAGGGTGCTTTCAAGAATGTTTTTTGCTATTTTCACCGACGGGGCGCGGGGTGTGTCCAAGGTTAAATAAATTTAAAAAGCAGGTTCGTTCTTTTGTCCACCAGTGAATTAACCCCATTTCTGATTCTGTATTTTACACCTAGGTGTAATTACCACAATTTGAGGTGGACAAAAGAACAAACCTGCCATTAAATTTAACCTTGGACACACCCCGCGCACGTCGGTGAAAATAGCAAAAAAACATTCTTGAAAGCACCCTTTTTATCAGGAAAGAGTCTTTTCACGTCAGTGTATCTACTAGCATATAATTATTATTTACTTCTTGGAAGCACCCGCGCATGCGCAGAACTGGGGTGAAAATAGCATAAAATATTCATGAAAGCACCTTCAGGTTATTCATTTCACGTCGGTGCAAATAGAATATTTAATGTTGGACACACACGCAACCCTTGAAAATTGTGTAACAAATCAACTCGCACCCGTCTTTTAGTACTCGCTCCTAGCGGGAAGGTACTTTCGGTGGGAAGGCAAGGGGGGTTTGGGCCCCCCAACAATAGCGCCGCAGGCGAAAAATTTTGAGGTCAGGTTTTATTAAAGAGCGTTTGGTGCGTTTTAGGATAACATAGCGGGCTTAATTCAGTACTGAAAACTTCCAGTATTTATACCGTGAAAACTCGTAAACCACTTGCAGATAAGATAAGAACACTGATGGTACAAATCATATGCGCCGCATCAACAAAATGCCCAATGACTTATGTTCGCGATCGCGTCTTACAATAATGTGTCTGGCTGTTTACTAGGGATGACGAAACCCGACTTTTTTACGACCCGGGTACCCGTCCACATTACCCGCGGGTTACCCGGGTAGTAAAACAAAAAAATCGTGTGGGGTGTCTAATGAACAGTGAAGAAACGCGCTCATCAATTATCGTAATATCTCAGACGTAATGCTGTTTCTATAAACAATGACGTGCCGATGAAGTAGTATTTCATAATCACGAAAGAGGAACAGCAGCGGGCCGTTACGTTAACACTCACTGTTCGGTTGCATCTGCTTTATAACTTGTCACAGTCAAGTCAAGGTCACGACTCACGATGCGTTGGCTCGGGGCGCAGGAAGGGGGGACTGGAGCCCGAACGAGAGTAAACAAGATAAGGAAAGATTTATCACCATGGGTGATAGCTTTTAAGTTTTGACTTCTAGCAGATTGAAAACATAAGTGATGTTGTGGTATTATTTACGTGGTATAATCTCTGGAAGATCGCACAAGTGGTTAGGCAGGAGGGGGTGGGGGGCATACTCAGCACACTGCCACAAGTCGGCGGCATGAATCGGCGCTCGATTCAAATTCTCGCAAAAACGATATTTTGAAGCACGTCCATAAAAGTTACTCGCAAGAGCCAAATTGTCATCGCAAAATGCGAGCGTGCGAGTGGGATTTTCAAGGGTTGCACACCCGCGCATGCGCAGAACATGGGTGAAAATAGCATAAAACCTCCTCGGCTCACCTCAGTGGGTGCAAATATCCACAGCCCTGGCCTAGGGCTAGGCCTACAAGCCTACACCCCTGCAGTGAGTAAAAAAAAGGCCACCTCTATGGACGCCCGCCAGATCGGCGGGTAAGATCAGCTGACGTAAAAAAACAAATAGCTAGGCCTAGTAGGCCCTTAACCTTTAACGGTTCTATTTTAGCTAACTGTTTGGGATTGACCATTGACCACCATTTAAACTGGGTAGGCCTAGGCCCTACCTCATGTTGACGGTCTGCGGGTACCGTACGTAAGATAGGCCTAGCAAAAGCTACGGTACCTTTGCCATTCGAACTCTTGCCCGAGAGTACGACCTATCGTTTTTTTTTTTTTTTTTTTGTATTTCTTTTTTTTTGGCTCATTCTAGCCATTTTGTTAGGCCCCTACATCTTGCATCACATTTTAGTATTAGGCCTATTATTAATATCATTTACTGCATATTACTATTATTATTTTTTTTTACATTGCCTAATTTATACTGTTGTAAATACAATTATGATGTAAACTAGCTATAGTTATTCACACTCTCTCTCTCTGAGAAGTATATCTTACCTAAAATGTATGATCAAAGTGAATAAATAAACTAAACTAAACTAAACTAAACTAAACTATAGCATAAAACTACTTTACAACATCAATTACAACAAACAACTTGAAAACACTTTATAAATTAAAATTACACTAGTTAGGGTATCATTGGGCCTACTAGGATTTTACATAATATTTATTTAGGCCTACTACTCAGCTACCTAACAATGCAGACTTCATTTTCCCATATGTTCAACCTGCTTAGCAATACTAAATTAATACTTAGGCCTTTCTAAAATCCTTTCTTACCTTACATTATTCTATAAATCTTGTAATTTAACCCATTTGTTATATTTACTTTTAAACATGCCCAAACTATTTATTTCTTTGATTTCCCTGGGTAACATATCGAATTCCTTTACACCATTGTTAAAGACTGAGCCTAACAATTTTTTACTTTTGCAATTTGACCTCCATGGTTTTCCTTCTTCTGCTCCCCTAGTATTTACATTATGTACCTTATGCACATCAGTCATCTTTTCCTCCATATAATTTGGCATCATTCCTTTTTTAGCTTTATATATGAAAACTAATGCTAACAATAATATATTTTCCTTCACACTCAGCCATTCCAAAGTATTAAGCGTACTCTTTAGGTGTTTCCCTCCCACATCTAAGACAGTGTACTTTGTGCAAGTCCAATCCATTATCCAGTATGGTAGGCTATAATCTTTTGGGAGGAACACATCAATACATCCAAGTCTTCTGTGATCAAAAACGGGCGATCAGATGCATGGTATTGGTATCCATTAACGTTCGTCAATCATGCAGTCCTAAATTCCGTGAGCTTAATATAATGCCCTTACCTTGCCTGTACATTTTGGCTATTTGCCTATTCGTTAAGGGGAACCTTCCCTGGTTCCAAACGGGCAGTCATCATGGCCACGGCACAAGATCTGCTGTAGCCTAATCCACAAGCGGCATAGACTGAAGTCGACTAGCTTAGGTGTCATGCAGATGGGTTGTAAGCTCTACAATAAATTGCCTAGGCACCTGAAGACCATCCAGGACGGATGGGCCTTCAAGATTAACCTCAAACGTTTTCTTGGAAAGTTATACTACTCGGTAGAAGACCTCCTGGGAGAAGTGATCGTAACGGTTTTAATTATGACACCTTGTGTTTTTTTGTTTTTTTACTCTCTATTTTCTTTTTGGATGGACCATCCATGATTGAGACGATGAGTGGTGATAGATTTTTATTTCCTTTCTTGTGCAAAGTTGGCCTCTTTAGCCATTCTTCTGTCTTGCTATCCAATATAAGACTGCCTCCTTTTCTATCCTGCTCAGTTCATCGGGCAGGGAGTCAATGTCACTCTTGAGGGCGGCGCATCTAAAGAGATGCGCTCTGTCTTGGTCTTCGAAATTACAAAGTTTACAGGTGGCCGGTTGGTTGGTAATGTTAAAACGGTGCAGGTGGTGTTGCAAGACGTCGTGACCGGTTGCAAGCCGGAAATGGGCAGTGGCCGTCTTTCTCGACCAGTCTTTGTCTGGCCCTTTCTTGATCTCGGGTCACCAGTTCTTTAGTCGTGAAGTCTCTTCTGTGGTGTTCATAAAGATCTTTTTTGTGGTTGATTTGATCTTAGATTTGACATTTTTGAAGGAGAGAGGCGCTACTGGTGGTTGCGGTGCTTTTGTGGCACTTTTTGCCAAGAAGTCTGCCTTTTCATTCCCCATGATCTTGCAGTGGCTAGGGATCCATTGCGCCTCTAATAGTTTGTTTTGCTGACGGAGGCTGGCAAGAGAGTTTTTGAAAAGCAGCGATTTCGGATGGAGGTTTGCTGCTTGGGTGATAAATTGGATGCCGAGACACTGTCGCTTAGGATGACAAATTTTGTCTTGTTGAGGGGGAAGACAGGTGTCTCGGCGATTTTTTCGCCGCCCTGGCGATGGCTGCGACCTCAGCGTCGAAGTATGTTTCAGGGCCTACATTGCTTTCATGAATAACCACTAACCAGAAGCTATGGACCTCTCAACATCCTCTCACTCTAACTAAACTCATGTTTCCTCTCAAACAACAGCACCTAGTAGGCTACAGCCTGTGCAATGTTACTCATTGGCAAATGAACCAATGTTTTTTTTTTTTTTTTTTTTTAATTGAAAAGAAAGTTTTATCGTGGTTGACATTTACCAAACAATTTGTTGGTTAGCATAAATGTAGGGTTGTGTGGTTTACGTGCTTGAGATAGGGATGTGACGTGTACGCTGCAGTGCTGGCAACCATGTTTGTAAAGTTTGTATCAGTAGGATGACTTTGCAGTTCGTATAACCAATTAGTTGTCATCCATCCAGATCTTGACATAGGCCTAAATCGCCTAAATTTTCAATGTTGGTTTTAAAAGTAAAGTAGGCCTAGTAAAGTAAAGTTTAAAAAGTATTTCTTCAAATGTTCTTGATGTTGTACAACATTGTAACCGTCATAGTTTTCTATTTACATTTCGTTTAGTTTAGGGCCTATATGCTAATGTTCTTTTGTGCACCTGAGTAGACATAGGCTTATTATTTAGCATGCCTAGGAAATGTGTCTTTCCGGTTCGGCAAATTGCGATGAATCGGTGAATACACTTGGGTACTTATTCCTGTAATTTCACACAAATAACAAACATAACATGCACAACACTGACTGTGACTGACTGATAGTAACAGAGACACAGCTGACATAGAGCATACTGCCTAATAATAATAATAATAGATAATAATGACGGCATAAATAAAAATATACTTTCAGATTTTCAAGTGATAACTCTGAGCAAACTTCGCCGCATCATACTTAAAATGCCAAACAAGAAAGGGACGGAAGAGGGAATTCAACATTATTATTGAAAAGACTTTACGTAGAGGGGGCATGCTCTGTTGAGCATAATAAACCAGTCAATTGGTCTGGTAAGGTACCAAAAGAATGGCTAGTTGCAGAGGTTATCCCCATTGGTAAAATTCCTAAGCCAAAAAACCCTGAAGATTTCCGCCCAATTAATATGCTCCCTACTTACGAGAAAGTGCTTGAAAAAGTAATACATGAGCAGCTGTTAGGCTTTTTTGATAAACAGGGTATTTTGCATGAGCATCAATCTGGATTTAGAAATGGTCATTCTTGCGAGACAGCATTACAATTGGTCATTGATAATTGGATGAAAGATTTGGATGATGGTAAAGTCACTGTTGCTGTCTTCCTAGACATTAAAAGAGCATTTGAAACGATTGATAGACAGATATTACTAAATAAGTTGCACAATTATGGAGTAAGGGTAAGGCATTGGATGGTTTGGAAAGCTAGGAAGCAAATAACTAAATTCCAAAATGAAGTTTCAGGGGGAAATTTTTATGTGAGCATGGTGTCCCTCAGGCTCTGTGTTGGGGCCGTTATTGTTCATTATCTATGTAAATGAATATATTCAGTATTAATGATGATAAAAACATTTTTATAAACTTGTTTGCAGACGACTCGCTGTTATCATGTTCAGGGCTTAGTGTTCAAGAGATTTGTGATGCAATGAATAGAGTTTTAGTTAAATTATCTGAATGGCTTAAGCTTAATAAATTGAAGTTAAATCTAAGTAAAACTAAATGTATGTTGTTAACCTCATCAATGAAAAGCAGAGACAAAGTGATGGAGAGTTGTAATGAAAACTTGATTAGTATTGATGGTGAAAATATACATTTTGTTAGTGAAATAAAATATTTGGGTATAATTATTGATCAGTACTTAAAAGTTAAAACTAGACAAGCATGTTGCATATTTAGGGAAAAAGTTGGGGAAGAAAACAGGATTTCTAGAAAGAATTGGTAATAACCTTTCTGTGAGAACTAGAAAACTAGTTTTTAATGCAATAGTTATGCCATATTTTAACTATTGTAGCCTAATACATTGTTGTGGGGTATCCCTCTTCAAGATTTAGCTATGCTACAAAAAGATGCAAAATAAAGGGATGCGAATATTACTTAAATGTGACAAATACACTCCAGTGAGAGTCATGTTGGCCAGACTAGATATGTTATCAGTTAATCAACTAATTCATTTTAATGTATTAATATTTGTTCACAAGTTAACCAAAGGTATGTTACCTGGTTATTTTAGTAAGAATATTAAGTATGTGTCAGACTCTGTTAAGTATAATTTTGAGAAATTGTAATGATATAGAGGTTAGGAGGTGCAATAAAAGTAGGACACAGAACAGTGTTTTCTATAGTGGAGTTAGGGTCTACAATGGGCTTAGTAAAAGTCTCAAGGATGAGGTGTGTGGTGCATAAGTTTAAAACCCAAATGTAGGGAATATAAAGAGATTTGGTAGATTATCCGTGCCTGTATTGTTCACTTTTATCATGTTGTTATACCTGCCTGGTTGTATATTTTATCTTGTATCATAACAATGTACATTGTATGTAATAGCAGTTGTATTGCTAAATAAATCAATTACTTACTTACTTAGTGTCAAGTGTAGGCCTGTTAACATATCAAACAAATGTAATTGGAGTATAGGCTTAAAGGTAACAAATAGGCTAACTAGTAAAACGCCAAAGTCGTTGTTAGACGAGTGAGCGAGTCATGTGTTGAGTAGGGCTACCCGGAACATTTGCATTTAAGTTTGATAATTGGATGAGCGTAGGGAGCGTAGCAAGCAAAGCAAAGATTCCATTTCACTACACTGGAGAAAAAAATCCGGAATGTTTTTTTTCTTTTTTATCCTGTATTTTTGTGTGTGTTAGCACGATTCCGGCTAAACCGATACTCCAATTGCGATGAAATTTTATGGAGGCCTTCGAAATCTCTGAACCAAGAACTGCCACGTTTTTGAGCACAATCGAAAAATTATTTCTCCTGAAAATCGTAATTTTACGATTTTTTTTCATGCTGTAGGTGTTTTGGAATAATAAAGAATTTGATTTGATTTGATTTGAATCTTTCTTTTTTCAGAATACAAATTTTGTGGTGGCCATTAAAAGCATCACAAAGAAAAATTTGGCCAAGTCACAAAATCTACTTGGAAAAGAGATAAAAATCTTAAAGGGTAAGTTCAAAGCTGACTACTATTACTAAGCCGTAGCATTGTTATCAGTAGGCCTATCTGCTACCTAAGGCCTATAGGTTATTTATTTTTTTGTTAGACACGCAAAGAGCTATGAAAGAATCATATTTATAACTCCATGAATGAATGTCCTATTGTAATATTTAAATGTTTGTGAATTTTCAATTCTCCCACTTTTAGTTACCGGTAGGGGCCTATGGAGTTACAATTTGTTTTGTAGATCATTGTTTAATCTTTTATATTACCTAGGTAGGTATTGTCCTATTTGCCTTATCCTAGTGAGTGTAGGTCTATCATCATCTATCTCCGTTTCCCGCTTTTGTCAGGGTCCGTTTGGGATTTGCAAACAAAATTTCTCAAATTCTTTCTATCATCACACAATCTCTTCCACATCTTCCCAGCTCTCTCCTATTGCCTCTTAAGTCTCCAGCTACGGTCTCTTCCTTGGCCTCCTTTATCTTCTTCCTTTTTTAATCCTTTCATTAATTCTCTTAGGCATCTTCCTCATCCCTTGTCCGTTTCAAATGTACAAACTACAAACCATCTCAACCTTGTCCTTTCCATCCTGTCACCTAACTTCTCTACACCTGGCACTTCTCTTATCTCTGTGTTTCTGATTCTGTCCCTTCTTTCCTTGCCCACTGGCCCATTGTGCTCCTCAGGAATCTCATCTCTGCCACCTGTATTTGTCTTTCTTCTCTATTTTCCATGCCTAGTCCAGGTTTCCGTCTCATAAGTAAGGGTCGGTACTCGGTATGGAATAGGTCTTTTACCTATAGTGTCATGCTGTACTGAATAATTATTACTCTTATCTCACACCAGGCATGTAATGCACTGGTAGAAGTTACTGACATTTCGTCATTTACCGGTGTATCTCCTTTTTAATCTTCTTACTTGAACTTGACCTTTATTTACTTCCTTGGTAGGCCTAGCTTAAAGCCTTGAACTCTCCACCACTTTCAGGGTTTCTCCTATCTTTATCTCTGCTTAGTAGTACCTTACATATATCTTCTTCCTTGTCCTGGGCCCCTGGAATAATTACAACCTCGCTCTTTGGGAGTAGCCTCCTCGTATATGATAACTCACAAAATTATCAGCAAACACCAACAGGAACAGCATGCCCTAACCTCCATTACGTCCATCTTTACCTTGTAGATGTCATCTATCACAATCATGAATATCAGTGGTGACAACACAATTGTCTGTCTTTGCCCTTGTGTTATCTATTTGGAACCAGTTTCACAGACCAAACTGTATTTTCACACAACTTTCACATAGCCTACCAAGTAGGTACTACTAGTACCTACATATAGGGATGCACATCGATACTTTTTTTCATTTTCGATTATCGAATAGTAATGTCATTATCGAATCGATAATATCGATATTACCAACAAAAAATTCAAGCCCGTTCTGACATAGGCCTAGATGGATTCTCAAATGTGGTAAATGAAATTCAAATCAATACAATCTCATGCCACTCGGTGCCTCGTCCTGTCTGTGTTGCTTTGTTTTTGCCTCCCGCTATCGGCTAAGTTCGCTCCCAAACATAAATCTTGAGTAAGACACCTTGTGACATATTTCTGTCTGCCCTAGCTTGTGTTTTGGGCCGTTTTCAATCAATTAATGATATTTTGATTAGGCTAGCCTATCGATAATGACTTGATTATTGATAATCGAGATTGTATCCAATATTGATTATCAATCGATAATGTGCGTGTGCATCCCTACCTACATAGGCCTAAACACCGTTATCCTTGTGTCCTTTGTTCATTCCTTTTCTTTCCAAACTTTCCCAAACCACATTCCTTCCTACACTATCATATCATAGGCATACCAATATGCCTTTTGGATGTATAAGAAGACCCTACTCATTCTTCTTCCAACTATTCCATAGCCCATGTAGCTAAGCACTCTAATATATAATTAATATACGTAATTTGCTGAAACTTATAGAGCAGGTGAGGTTTATTTGTAATTACTCTACTGGACTGCATAGTGCACTTCAATAAATATATGTGTTGATCTTCCCCATCTAAATCCTTATTGTCCTTCTTTCAATACCTATGTGGGCAACCTCTCTTCTCATTTTCTGTCAATAATCCTTCACAGATCTTTGCTGGCATAGTAATGTGATCCCTCTGTATTTAACTACATTTTTTCAAACATCTTATTTGAAGATCATCACAACTTCTCCGTTTTTAGTCTCCTGCTATCTTCTTTTCTTTCTATACAGCTTCGATAACGTTGTGCATGATAACTGGTCAGCCAGCCTTCATCATCTCTACCACCAGTTCATCACATCAACTCCGGGGGCGCTGAATAACGCCGAATGGTTTGTGTGTAGTGTACGTACCACGCTACTCTTTTGTGTTGGAAAATAAAGGTTAGGAGGAAAATTGGCAAGTACACTACACACGATCGATTCGGTGTTATTCCATTCGGCGTTATTCAGGCGTCCCTCAACTCCTGCCATCTTACCATTCTTCACCTTTTTAATGCTATCTCCACTTCTTGCCAGGCTGGACCATTTTCATAGCTGCCTCTTCCCTCACACCTTCCAACTCTTTATCTACTCTGCTCTTGCATTTAGCAATCAATTAAAGTACTCTTTCCATGTTTCCTTTATCTCATCTTCATCTGTAATGAGGAGTTGCTCATAGGCCTAGTATCCCATTCTTATCCAATCTTTATCCTATTAACTTATTAATTATGTTATTCTCCTATCAAGGAAAAATGTAAGAGCTTTGCGGAATGGCAAGCAATAGTTTAAATAGTAGGCACCATTAGTCCATATTTATTATAACGAAGTTAGTTTTTTATTTATTTATTTATTTATTTTTAAGTACAATTAATATCATTTCAGATGACCTTGTACGTGTCAATACATATGATTGTACAATCTTATGTCACTTAAACCCAGAATCCAATCATTCGTCTCTTATTTCAGCAAAAATATACAAACATAATATATACAAACTCCATTACTATATACAGACAGTAAATATCCATTACATACTCACATTCATAGATACATACCTATTCTAAAGATTAGCACTTGTTTTTTAAAATACACACAGTTTAAAATTCCTCCATTAAGATAGTACTTTTGTTTATCAAGAATTCTTTCAACTTAACTTTAAAATTGTCCTTTCTGTTAGCTAAACTTTTTAGATTATCAGGTAGTTTGTTCCACAATTTTGACCCTATATGCACTGGTGCTTGTTCATACATTTTTTTATTATGATGGTGGCTGTAGAAGTTGCCGTTTTGACGTGTATTGTATTTGTGTACTATGTTGCTTCTTTCTGCTATGTACTGACCATAGTTGTTAATATATATAATTACATTGTATATGTATAGGCCATAGAGTGTTAAAGTATTTAATTCTTTGAAGTATCTCCTACATGAATCCCTACGTTTCAGCTTACATATTACTCTTATTGCTCTCTTCTGTAACTTAAATATTCTGTTTGTGATGGTATGTGATGCGTTTCCCCAAGCTATAATACCATATGCTAGATGGGATTCAATTAGGGCATAATATGTTGTTAGTGTTCTATTGCAGTAGTGGTTCATGGTTTTGAGCACATAAATCCCAGTTCCAAGTTTTTTGGCCAGTATTTCTGTGTGAGTCTTCCAGGAAAGTTTGTCATCTATATTAAGCCCTAGGAATTTAGCATTTTCGATTTGTTCAATTTGATTGATGTTGATTTGATGTTGATTCACACATCAAGATTAATTTGCTTAGCAATTGGGCTTTGCACTGCCACTTTCTCACACTCGTAGCACGTCCTTACTACAAGTCCAATCTAGATGATCATTCAGTCACGGCCTACTTGCAGGGGCAGTAACAAGCCCTACTTACTTCCTGATATATATAAACGACTTGGCGCAATATATACAGGAAAGAAGCGAGGTAAAGATCAAGTTATTTGCGGATGATGTGGTGCTTTGGTGTAGTGACAGAGACGTACAGAAAATGGAGTTAGAAATGAACAAGGCATTGCAAGCATTAGAAGAATGGACCAGGGAAAATGGGATGGTAGTGAATGAAACAAAAACAGTATACAATTATTGTACAACAGGAAGAACAATGCCCCAGTTTAGCCTAAAATACAAAGGAGTAAGCTTAAAATACGAAGAAGACCCAATCTATCTTGGCATAATGATGGATAAGAAAATGACTATGTCTAGCCATATCGACAGAATGTGCCAATTAAGTAATAAAAGACTAGGCTTACTGAAAAGAGTATCAGGGGTAACTTGGGGAGCCAATGTCAATACAATACACTATCTACGACATACAAAACATACATACGTCCAGTGTTGGAATATGGAAATGCCATGTTGATTAACACTTCAAAAACACACTTGGACAAGCTCAACATTATCCAAAATAAAGCCCTGAGGATCATAACAGGAGGAGTGAAAACCACACCTATCACCGCAATGGAAACAGTAGCTGAAGTCCCACCACTGGAAGCAAGGAGAAATGTAGCAGCTGGAAGCCTTTACGAAAAAATGGTTCGCTTAGATGCAGATTATTGGGACAGAGATCCCCAAGAAGGCCTTAAAACACAAAAAACATTCATAACTGAAGCTAGAAATGTAGTGGGAAAGTTAATGGGGGAAGTGATAACTGAAAACAGACAAGAAATAGGAAAACCAAACATTCATATGTCATCATTGGAAGTAAACCATCAACTAAATATTGAAGGAATACAAGAGAAAAGAAGAACTATCAACAGGAGCAGATGAGAAGGCTGGCACTAAGATTTATTCACAAAGAATACCCAGAGAAGGAGTGGCTGCATATATACACGGATGGATCAGCAACACCAGGAGAAGGAATGCAGGTGCAGGAATACACAGTAGAGAGTTTGAGGAATCATTCCCAGCAGGATCAAATGGGAGTAACTTTGATGGGGAGATGGAGCAATAAGCAAAGCGTTGGAGAAGATTGAATACTTTAGAGAAAGGAAGGTGGTGATGCTAACAGACTCAAGAGCATCTATCCAGGCTATAGTGAGTAGAGAAGAAACAGAAGCAGAAATAAGAAACTGCAAGATAAGAATCCTGAGGTTGATGAATGCGGGTAACACAGTAATGCTACAGTGGATACCGGCACACTGCGGCATAAACGGAAACGAGAAGGCTGATTTTCTCGCTAAAATGGGAAGTAAAACCAAGCAATTCATAAACAACATTTCATACAGATCAGCTAAATCACATCTGAAATCAGCCAGCAACTCGGAGGTAAAGAAAGCGTGGAAGGAGAAAGGCAAGAATAAAATGTGGAGTGAGCTAGTTAACACAAGGAAAGGAAGAAATGATAGGACAAACCATTATAGGAGAAGAACTACAACAGCACAGTTTAGACTAGATACCGGCCATGACTTGCTAGCAAAGCACTTACATAGAATAGGTGTGATGGAGAGCAGCATGTGTAAACTCTGTGGTGATGGAACACAGGACAGACAACATCTATTTAGATGCGCTACATTGAAAGGACACTATGGGGAAATGCCAGGGGGTATGGACAGGAGGGAACAGGAGTCCTATCTTTACTGTTGTCAAGACATAGATATGTCAATGTGGGCATAAGAGAAGAAAAGAAGAAGACTTTTTGATGATTCATAGGGGTTATGGCTGGTACTATGGCGGTGCGACCTGCGAAAAGCTTTGCGTGCAAAGCCCAAATGTCTCAAATCTGCTTTTATCCTTGATCACTAAACTATGAGTAGGCCTATATTCCCCTTCAATTTGTTACTGCCTAATGTGTACTATGTTTCTGTTTAGGAATTGACGGAGTTACATCACGATAATGTTGTTGCGTTACTTGACTGCAAAGAAACTGCTCACAATGTGTTTTTTGGTCATGGAGGTATGTGTTCACAAATCACATAAACTTCAGCTTTGTGCTCAGCTTTTGTATTATGTTGTTCTAGTGATTCTGTGTGGTTTGACCGACTTGTCAAGATAACCGATAGGTCAGTGTCAATTTATCCTGTAGGTGTTAAGGGGTGCTGGATTGGGACCAAGCATGTTTCTCTGCTCTTTTTTGGGGGGAATGGTGATAGTCCTGAGTAGTTTCTTTATTAGTGTTGATTTCATTACGTAACTTTATGGCTCTGAACTGAGGCATGTAGTGTCAGTATTATAGTAGCAGTGTGAAATTAATTTTCCCTAGTGTGTTGGCCCTTCATCCATGCGGGTCAGCTGCTACGGGCTGAATACAACTGTTTGATTGCTCGCATACAACGCATGACAGATACATTTAAAACATTGCTCGCGACGGGACAAACGGGTCCAAAAAA
>JAMZAV010010388.1:0-17500 GCA_024449915.1 Sweltsa coloradensis
CCCCCTAGTTGGAGCCTTACAAAGATAGGGGCACCGTGAGCCGTAGGTCGGTCAGCATTTGGGACAAGTCTGGGGTCAGCACTATGGTCGACAACTGTTACCGGCGGGGGTGGTCGTTCTCGCGTTGTCTAGTTTCCCGGCGGAGAGGCAGGAGTTGGGTTGAAATCTGTGTTCGTAGCAGAGTTCGTCTCTGCTGCGGGACAGAGGACGGTGCCCAAGTGTGCCTGTGTTTGTGCTGGATTATCTGAGAGACAGCATTGCCATACTTACGTTGCCTCTGCCGGAATGGTGGTCACTGCCTAAGTACTGGTGACTGTGACGGGGTAGGGCCTGGATGCTGACCTAGTTGCAGGTAAGTCAACAGTCAGGTTGTTACTATTCTGCCCTTTTACACAAATAAAACACAACAAAAAACTACTTTAGTTTATCCAAAATCGAAAACAAGCAAGCAAATAATAGTCACTCTCAACAAAACAGCTCAGCTGTCAGAAAATCTGGTTTACAGGTACCTTATAAGCGCGCCGGTCTAGCTCAAGCTTTGAGCAGGTATTGGGTAGAGGGAGCGTGACCAGCCGCCGCGCGTCTTCAACATGAAACCGGCTGAGTCACGTGACACTGGTCAGGCGGCAGCGGCTGAGCTATGGTCGTGGTGTGTTGTGCGTACGGGTAGCAGTAAAAAAAACAGGGTTTTTAGTTTATATGTCAAGTGTTGAGAGTCTATACAATCAATATATTAACCAAGCTAATGCCCTGCTAACATTTTTAATGACATATTAACTGAGTCAGGACCATATTAGAGATTTTTCAGAGCAATAAGAAGTTTGGGTGGGCACAATAACAACCCTACCGCAAAACAGTTTCAAGGGGCTTATAAATGGTTACTTGTTCACCACCAAGTAACAACATCAGATACTGCTAATTGCATAGTTCAGGATCACACAGCTATTTTACAGTGCAACAGTGGCATAAATTCTTAAAATTATAACTTGTTCATTCAATTATAACAATGATCAACTGAATTCTAATGATGAGTCCTCCAATCAGTTACAATTAATTGAAGACATTGGTATGTATCATACATATTAAAAAAGTGTTATTCATAATTGCAACGCCAAAGGACTTTCACAGTATGTTTCCAATGTTGTGGTATACATTGCAGGATTTGTTAAAAAAAAAAATTGAAAAAGAAAATTAGGTGTGATGAATGTTTTGCTTGTTGTACGCTTGTGTATGTCCTTAAACGAACATGCATTGGATCAAGACCCCTTAGAAAATCACAGGGTACTTTAAATTAAAGCAGTTATGTTTGATTATTTCAAAATACGATTATGCCTGCCACATTGGTAAAACTATAACAGAAAACTTGCAACAAAACAAAGTTAGGAGTAACAATACCAAACTGACACTGTTCAAAGGCCACTAAAAGCCGTCTTCTATGTTTTGGAAGCAATTATTGTTAATAATAAGTATTGGTTAAAGTTCATATTGTTGTAAATTTCACAAACAACTTTTAATCTACCATTGGCTTTCTGTTTTACCTTTATAACTATGCTACATATTATGTGACTAAATAATTTATATCTAGTCATTATTGTACGCCTAATTGAGCATATGACCATGCATGGAGTTGGATGATAAGGAGGTCTAGCTCAAATGGAACAGGACGTCCACGATCGTGTTGTGTTTGTTTGTTTGTTTGTTTGTTTGAGCCTATTCGCCATTTTGATTGTTATAACCACTACTAGCAGGTTAAACTTTGCTACTATGAACTGTGGTAGGCCCTAGGTTACCTTGGTTACCAAAGTAAACAATCAAAATGTCTGCCAATTTGAAGTGCTAACTTGTACACCGCCGACCATACACCTGCGCCTCCACTACGCCAGTACTATTTATAGCTCCATGATATGACAATGATTATTTATCAGAACTATAAAATTAATGCATATAGGCCTAAGCTTATTATTTTTATTTTTATTGTTATTATTTTATATTAATTGACTCATAAAATAAATTCAATCATTTGTAATATTTTTTGTGATCACTACCAAAACTCGTTTTTAAGTGTCTAAAGTAGAAACACACTATAAAATACGTACAATATGTGAATACAAAGGTTGTATAATATGTAACAACACAACACAACAAGGTTATAGAACAATTTAAATTAGGCCTTTTCTTCTGCCTAACCAAGCATATTACAAAGATTATCTATCTATCATCATCATTATCTGTTGCCACGTCCAACTCTGCGTTGGGTCGGCATTGAAGATAGGCCTCTCCATCTTCTTCTGTCCTGCCACCACTCCTCTTCTTCCACCACATTCCACTCTCCTCCCACTGTTCTACATCTTTTCTCACACTATTCTGCCATTGTTGTCGTGGTCTGCCCCTTGGTCTCCTACCTGGAATTTCCAATTCCATCATCCTTCTCGGTAATCTTGATCTTTCCATTCTCATTGACATGTCCGAACCACTTTAATCTTCTCTCTCCAATTCGCTCCATTAAATTCCTCACGCCTACTTGATCTCGGATATCCTCATACCGTATTCGGTCCCATCTAGTCTTACCCACAATGCTTCTCAAAAACTTCATATCTACAGCCTGCACAAGACTCTCCTCCACTGTTGTCATATTCCAAGTCTCTGCTGCATATGTCAGTATTGGAACAAAGTAGGTCTGGTAGATGGTAACCTTGCACTTCTTTGGTACTTCTCTGTTCCATATGAGATCTCGGATAGATTGGAATAACCCAACAGCTTGCTGAGTCCTTCTCCTATCTCTGGTTGAATCCTTCCACCGCATGCTACTATACTCCCCACGTACTTGAAAGTTTCCACTTGCTTCAAAATCTGTCCTCCTAGTAGAATCCTGACATTCTTCGCTTATCTCGTGACATCAGCATTGTTTCACGCTTGCCACTTCCAAACACCAGTCCATATTCTCCTGCCACCACACTCCACACATCAACTTGAGATTGCACCTCCTCTTCATCCTCACCCCACACCAGAAGATCGTCTTCAAATAACATTATTTTCATACATTCTTCCCCGATTCTCTCTGCAACTTTCCTGGTGATTTCGTCCATGACAATAATGAACAATAGTGGAGACAGTACACTTCCTTGTTTTAACCCACTCCTAATGTCAAATCACTCTGTAATTCCACCTCTTGTCTTTACAGCACTTCTAGATATCGAGTACATCTCTTTCACTCTTGTTATTATTCCTTTGTTAACTCCTATATTTTCCATAGCATCCCAAACCTTCTCTCTTTTGAGGCTATCGTATGCCTTTTCGATATCTAGAAAAGCCAAACATAGGTCCTTTTCTCGGTCATAGCACTTTTCCATTAGCTGTCTGAGTGAGAAAATCAGGTCCACCGTCGATCTTCCTCTTCTAAATCCATGTTGTTCTTCTCTTAAATCTCCTTCTATCGAGTTTCTAATTCTGTTATCTATTATTCTTTCGTAGATCTTGGCACAGTGACATGTCAGAGTTATCCCTCTATAGTTGGCACAGTTTCTCTTGTCTCCCTTTTTAAATATAGGTACAATGAGACCCTTTTTCCAGTCTAAAGGAACTTCCTTATTCTTCCATACAACAGATAAGACTCTGTATAGCCATTGCATCCCAACAGGTCCTGTCGCTTTTATCATTTCCACTGCCAGCTCATCAACTCCCGCAGCTTACCATTTTTCATTTTCTTCATTGCCAGTTCCACTTCTCTCCATGTGATGCTACCATCTTCTTCTTCATCCTCATCTCCAGACTCTTCTCTATGCACTACCTCAGGTGCTCTTATCTGCTGTTGGTTGATATCAGGGTTTAGAAGGGTTTCAAAGTACGTCTTCCACATTTTTCTCTTCATTTCATCATCTGTCACCACTTCACCATTTTCTTGAACCAGGTTGTGGCTATCAACCTTTTCTTTTCTCCTTTCTCTCATTATGCCATACAACATCTTCTTGTTACCATGCACATCCTCCCTCATTTCTTCTGTCCAGCCAAGAAACCATTTTCGGCGTTCTTCTTTGACCACTGCCCGTGCATCTCTTTTACATTTGTTGTACTCGTCTCTAGACTCCTGCGACTTAACTCTATACCAATTTCTGAATGAGTTATTCTTCTTTGCAGTAGTTCTTTTGTCCTATTATTCCACCATGGTGTTTCTTTGAACCTTCTCTTTCCATTTGTCCTACCACATACCAATTCAGCTGCTTGAACAAGACCCTGCTTAAAGGCACTCCACTCTTCTTCAACCCCTCCTATTTCACTTTTAGGAATTTCTCTAGTGACCAACAATTTATATTCTCTAGCTACTTCCTTATCCTTTAGTTTCCACACCCGTATCTTCTTTTCTTGGATTGTGCTCTTCTTTACTTCCTTTAGATCTTTAAATTCGGCAACTACCAGTCTGTGGTCGCTATCCACGGACACACCCGGTATAACTTTCACTTCCCGTAGATCCGGTTTTAGCTCCCCATCCACTAGTATATAGTCTATGACTGATTTTTGTTCGCCATTCCAGCTATATCTTGTGATCTTCTGACTTTCTCTTTTCTCATACCAGCTATTCCCTACCTTCAAACCATGTCTCCAACATATTTCCAGGAGTTTCTTTCCTTCTCTGTTCTGCCTTCCGTAACCATGTGGGCCCATTACATCTTCGTATCCCTTCCTATCGCTTCCAATGTGCGCATTGAAATCTCCCATAATTATGATGTTATTATTTAAAATGCGACTTTCCAGATCTCGTTCAAATGCATCTTTTTCTACCTTACTGCATCCTACTTGTGGTGCATAGACTTGTATAAGTGTTAGGTCTTTACTTTTAATGCGGAACTTGATACTAATGATCCTGTCATTTACATATGTCACTCCTAACACTTTGTCTCGTAGTCCTGGGCTCACCACTATTCCAACCCCATGTTTGGCTTCATCCTCATTTCCTGACCAATACAGTTTATACCCATCTCTCAGTTCAGCTTCTACATTCCCTTTCCATTTTGTTTCACATAGTCCGAACATATCCAGTCTTCTTTCCTTGGCGACATCCACGACTTCTTCCCTTTTTCCTTTCAGTGTTCCGATATTCAGAGTTCCAAAGCGTAAGCCATGTCGTTTTCCAGTGTTTTCCGTCCGTTTTCCGAGGCTATCTTCTGTTTTGCAAGCGTTTGTTTTGTACTTGGCTGCCGACTTGCTAGGCCTGTCACAGCTGCGTAGGCAGGTTTCTTAGTGATACTGGTCAGCCTCCACCCCATTATATCACCGGGATGTAGTAACCTTCCTGACTGAGGCTATGGGTGCAGCCGTTGATCATTTTCTGATTCATCCGCCTCCATCCCTATGTCATCTCCCTACTGCAGAAATGACACGCTACGAGTAGACCATCCCTCTGTGTATCACTAAGGTACTGCCCTACCGCAGCTGTTCCAGGTTGTTTTCAGCCGACCCTCTGGGAAACAGACACTGATAACCATATGGGATTTAAGTTCGAGGTTTACTCCTCTAGATCCGCTATGTTCTGCGTAACCAGTATCACCTCGTGGAGGGTGTGATTCTTCATCACGCATAGACGGTCTTGGGTGATGGAGAGGCTTTAGGACGCCATGCCTAGAGTTACGCAATCACATACCCCTGTAGTGTACTCAATTCCACCACTTGATACTATCATTAAAGAAAATCTAGTAATATTTCATTTAAAATACTTATAGGCCTATATGAACAATATTAAAATTTTATACAGATTTTATATCAAACAAAGAAACAGATAACCATAGTTAAGAACATTTGTATATAGCACGGCTGTTTGCATATGAGTAGTACTGTATGGGCTGGGATTGTGTGGATGACAGCGGCTAATAGTTGGTGATATATTCTTTGTTGAGTTCTTTGTTATAATAATATCCAGATAGCTGTGAATATACTTGAACCTTGGGCTGATGTGTTGTTCTTTTGTTTCTTTGCTTGAATAATTTTATCAAAATTTTTACATAAAAACCTAAAAAATCGATAGAAAACGCAGATGAACTTACTCACTAATAATAACAGTGGTAGGTTATCACCAAATAAAGTCACTGATATCAAATTGAAATAAAAATTTGTGCTAGAACTGTTTAAACACATTTTAAAAGAAGAGTCTCTCCTACCAAAATATACTTAGGCAAAACACTTAGGCAATACACAATAAACGTGATGTGAACTTAAAAACTATCAAAATCAAAGGGATTTGGGTACCTGACAACACATGCCAAATTTGGTTGGTGTACGAACATTCCTTTTTTGGTGAAAAAACGACTTGAAACATGCTCAAAATCACTTGAAGGATGTTAGTTACTACAACTACTCCCTACTGACTACTGACTACTGTCTAATTCATCAGTTTTAATTGCCCAGCGATTCTGACCAAACGGGTAGGGCAACAACGTTCATATTTTACATGGTCATTAAGGTAATAGTGATGTAGTTCCTTTTAAAAGAAAAACTTGAAAATGTTTGCTGGAAGGCTTCCAAATAAAGGTTTTAATTTAAGCCTTATACAGGCATGCAATCAGCAAGTAACTAAAGTTACTTGACAATGATCGCCCACGTTGTTTACAGAAAGCAAGTCTTTGAGCCACTAGATATTTAACATTCTATTGTTAATTGGTAATACCACAGCAATAACTTCGACTTTGATAAAATTATTATATTTTAACAAATAATTTTGCAATGGAACTTGAAAATGTAATGAGATTCCACACATAAAAAAATCTTGTAAAATTACAGCCAAACCTTACACACTCAAAAGAAATGAGATCTAAAAAAGGGCCAAGCTCATCTACCCTTCCACATTTGCGCATTCTTAATTCATAAACGTACAGTGTCCCGTAACAACATCCTAGAAAAGCTTGGCAAAATAGAATTTGCATGACCATTACGTTTAAATTAATACTAGTTGCAAATTCTATTTTGCCAAGCATTTCTAGGAATGTTGTTACGGGACAATGTACGTTTATGAATTTAGAATGCGCAAATATGGAGGGGTAGATGAGCTTGGACCTTTTTAGATCTCATTTCTTTTGAGTGTGTAAGGTTTGGCTTTATTTTTACAAGATATTGTTATGTGTTTATTACTTACACGAACATAATGGTATGCACCTGGAAATGTGTACTTCACTGCTTCCTAGATGCTACTCGTGAACGAGGAACCATGAGTTGCATCAGGAAGGCAGTGGTGTACTTTTTTACTTGTGTCGAGTACTGAAAAATTGTAATGTTAGCTCTCTAAAAATGTCGAATATATTTTAATGAAATCATTTGCGCGCTTCAGATACAAAAATATAAATAACCAATTAATTTTTAACTAGTTAATTTTAAGAGATTCTTTTTCCTGGAACGGGAATCATGACATGCCTTGCCTTCTTAAAAACCTTCGATAATACATGTTATTTAACTTTTTTATTGTAACATTTTGTCGGCGATTGACTACTACAAATATATTTTTACCACAAGAGTGAAGAAAAGCGAGTCGTTGCGTAAGATAGTAGTAAGTTAGTTATTGGGGTTTTAGGGCACACAACAGTAAGTGAGATATTAACCAACATAAGGTATTATACACAAAGTGTATACACAGTGTATTTTCCTAGTCAATTAATAATATCGATCCACATTCCACAATCGTAGTAAATAGTATTTTACTAAAATGTAAGTTATTTCAAAATGTTCATCAGTTTGTGGCAACACGACTATACACAACGACAAAAATGTTCTAACCTATTCATATTACAGATTTCAATTAATAATATTGATTCAGTTATTTGAATATTTCGTTTCATAAACAATATTACAGTATGTTAACACTTTGTGCGGTGCGGGTCTTACTTTGTATTTCTGTGCGTGCTCTTGCACGTCAAATCAACTAGTCCATGCCCATGTGTTAACTCAAAGATAGTCATTACTTCTGTTCTGGCCATGTCAGTTATTGTGTCCCCTGCAGAGCGCTCACCTCGCACCCTACTCATTGCTCGACGATTACATTTACATATCTCGCAGCTGTGGTACTTGGAACTAGTTGTCGACTATCTCGCAGCTGTGGTACTCGGAACTAGTTGTCGACTATCTCGCAGCTGTGGTACTTGGAACTAGTTGTCGACTATCTCGCAGCTGTGGTACTTGGAACTAGTTGTCGACTATCTCGCAGCTGTGGTACTTGGAACTAGTTGTCGACTATCTCGCAGCTGTGGTACTTGGAACTAGTTGTCGACTATCTCGCAGCTGTGGTACTTGGAACTAGTTGTCGACTATCTCGCAGCTGTGGTACTCGGAACTAGTTGTCGACTATCTCGCAGCTGTGGTACTTGGAACTAGTTGTCGACTATCTCGCAGCTGTGGTACTTGGAACTAGTTGTCGACTATCTCGCAGCTGTGGTACTTGGAACTAGTTGTCCACTATCTCGCAGCTGTGGTACTTGGAACTAGTTGTCGACTATCTCGCAGCTGTGGTACTTGGAACTAGTTGTCGACTATCTCGCAGCTGTGGTACTTGGAACTAGTTGTCGACTATCTCGCAGCTGTGGTACTTGGAACTAGTTGTCGACTATCTCGCAGCTGTGGTACTTGGAACTAGTTGTCGACTATCTCGCAGCTGTGGTACTTGGAACTAGTTGTCGACTATCTCGCAGCTGTGGTACTTGGAACTAGTTGTCGACTATCTCGCAGCTGTGGTACTTGGAACTAGTTGTCGACTATCTCGCAGCTGTGGTACTTGGAACTTGTCTCTAGCCAGGACTCGACGCCGTTGGTAGACGTGAGATCGTCCGTGGAGGGCAGCTCAGTTAGTGGCTCCATCTCGATGAGGTGGCCGTTGGGTAAACTAACTCCGACCTCCCTGGGACATAGACGATCTCTGCTACTGAACACTAGAAACAGTCAGGCGGTGACTGCCATTGATCTCAGGACTAAGAGGAAACTCATTTAATTACAGAAACTATTTGGTATTCAGTAAGGGATTCTTAAAATGCCTCGAAAGTAACCATCCAACTACCGGTAACTGTGTAAAGCCATCAACGTTCGAAAAATTATATTATATAAGTAAATAGTTCGGAGTCTTCGTAAGTCAGCTATGTAGGCGAATGGTTAGTCTTGATACAAATTACATTTTTTGGTCTACTCTAGTTATTTCAAGAAGTTAGGGCTTACAAGTGATAAATAATATTTTAGCAACGGGGACTGGACCAACCTGATTCTGGTGACCTGGGCACTAGTTTCTGGAGCAGGGTCTTCTGTTTGAGCGCCCTGGGCGGACTCTTGTAGCCCCCGGCTGCTGTTATGGAGGACGTGATGCTAGGCAGCCTGATGTCAAGGTGGGAACCCTGCAAACACAGGTACATCAACCACCAATTTTTCAATATGGTTGATGAAATATGGAAGTTTTCCGATGCTGACGTACGTATATAAATTATAAAAGTGCAAATGAAAAGGAAACTGAGACATCATAAATGGATCGAACTTCACTAAAGTGAGGGTAACGTGACAGCTCACAAGCTATCTCAATAATACCATGTACTATTGTCATATACTAATACATTTTGCTTGAAGAATTACTTTGAAATAGATCGTGTCGAAATCGTGCTGTAAAACTTGACATTAAATATTGGTGGAGAAGGATTAACAAAACCATACCTTGTCAGTCATGATTTTCTTGTTCATAGTGTAGAGTTTGGTTGTGATGTCTCTGGCAACGAGGGTGGTCAACACTGTTGCCAGGTAGGTCTCCTTCACAAAGAGATACTCGAGGGTACAGCGTTGCCAGTACAAATAACGGCAGGATGTAGCAGCCACGATGGAAACCTAGTCGGAACATGATGAGAATATCAAGGAAACTTAAGTCAGGCTAGCGAATTACCAGGTTCAACTCTGGTGTAAAGGTATTGATGAAAATGATACCTCAACTAACTTTTAGACTGTATCTTTAACTACCAGTCAGCAAAAACCTAATAGTCGTGCTTTGTCGTTTTTTAAAAATATTTTGCTTGGGTTTGTACAGATTTATTAGCTGCATATCAAGCCAATTCTTTTTTTGTAACTAATATACAATGTGTTAAAAGAAACGTTTTCTTAGCCATTTCTGTAGGTTAATCAAAACGAACCTTGAATTTATCCTCCGTTGTGGCCCGACTGGACTCGAACTCCGGACTGTCCAGGAACTCGCAGGGTAAGATGGGATGCAGAAACTGCTGGTCCGACATGACGTTCACCTGCAGAACAAGATGGTTGCTGTTTGAGCTCAGACCAACTCCGTTTACGAGGTTAAAGTGTATTTTGATCGTAGAAAACAGTGAATTTGACTAGTTTGGTGTCTGCTTCTTGTACTTACCTTCCCTGAGAGCAGAAGTCCCAGTCTGTCAGTGCAGGTTAGGTTCTGCATGGCGTAGGCCTCGCCCGCGTGGAGGGACATGATGTGCGCGAACTCGGACTCACCATCCGCTTGAACTGGAGGCGAGACACCTGGAAGGCAGAGGTTGAGTAATGAGTCACCAGTTCCAGGCGAGGTCCAAGAAACAAAGCGTTGATCTAGAAGAAACTCGTCCAACCAAAACAGTATGTCGTCAATTCTACGTTTTTTATTAGTTCAACGTAAATAGTCCACAGAAGATTTTTTGGAAATTGTTTCCAAAGCTTTTGTGGGATGCATTCAATTGAAACGTTGAGATGTTTTAAGATAGAGAACGTCACTGGTTCCAACCTTGTCGAGTTTACCTTGAATGGCATGAACAGCTTGTGATAGGCCTCCTCCAGCTCCGGGTCAAAGTTAACGGGCCTCATCTGGAAGATGACGTAGACGAGTTGAGCGAGGTTGAGGAGGAAGAAGCCGAAGTTCCAACTGAAGACGTCGGGGGCGCAGATGACGCTCCAGGACCAGAAGGAGGCCAGCAGGTAGCCTGCGGGGGTGGGCAGAATTAATATTAATCTGGGGCCCCACGTTGGGAGCCAGATGTAACATAACATCTGAGCAGGTTGTGGGTCGTTCAATCTAGCCACACAGTTTGTTTCGAGGCTTTCTTCAATTGTTTAAGAGGATGTTCAGATTGATTTCTTTCAAGAGTCCTTGTACATTCCCTTCACAATTATCTTGACACCCTTATAACCTAGTGTAGAGTAGAGTAGATCTTATAGAGTATGGTATACGAGTATTGAGAAAAGGGCGTGATATAATACAATACAATGTGATTAAGGATGAATTATAATATAAAACGCTAGCATATTGTATGATATAATGATTATGAAAAGGTATAAGTACCGGTATTGAATTTAAAATATACGCATACGGCCTATTATAAGGGACAGTTGGTAGTGGAGGACAAGGACTAATCTATTAGGAATTCGTTAAGTGAGTAAATGCTCTTTCAACTAGAAATGCTTTTCATTTGCTACTAAATGTAGTATGATCTTTGATGTATCTGATGTGTTTTGTCAGCTTATTGTATATGGAGAGGCAGGCGTATAAGTTTGTCACTTAAAGACTTATTCACTGAAGAGGGTCACACTGGGTAAAACTGATGTGTACTCATTGGACGGACATTCATCCGAAGAACTCTTTTCTTTGAAAGATCCCAATTTTTTATTTAAAAAAATTATTGGTAATAAAAGCATTATTAATCAATATGTTGCCAATTATTTCTGATGTAGTGTTTTGCATTTACGGTACTTTCCTGACATATCAATACCATAGAAACTAATTGTCAGCGCTATTATATATGAATTAGAAGAGGGTGCGTTAACCCAACTCACCGATCATGAAGATGGAATGCATGAAGACGACACCGATGGTGCTGCTGGGAGCGGCAGAAGAAATGACGAAGAAAGCGTTCGCCAGTTGAAACAGGAAGTGCTGGGGCTTCTTGCCATCGCACCACGGTAGACCTGCGTGGTAAAAGAGGTGTCTCGCATAAGTGGTGTGTGGTGCCAGCTGGTAGGAGGAGCACCGAAGTTGCAGCTACCCCATGTGGATTAGTATTATAAATAATATGTGAAGCTATATTTTAAAAAGATTTTATTTTCATTTTGTTTTTATATTTTTCACAAATTCAATTTTAATTTTGCTATTAAATTTGCTGTGTGATATTCCGCAGATTCCGTCGAGCTTATATACTTCATACTTCGTTGGTGGAGGTGCCGGTCTAGGATTTGTATACTTAGTTGGTGGAGGTGCCGGTCTAGGATTTGCATACTTCGTTGGTGGAGGTGCCGGTCAGGATTTGCATACTTTGTTGGTGGAGGTGCCGGTCTAAGATTTGTATACTTTGTTGGTGGAGGTGCCGGTCTAAGATTTGCATACTTTGTTGGTGGAGGTGCTGGTCTAAGATTTGCATACTTTGTTGGTGGAGGTGCCGGGCTAGGATTTGTATACTGTGTTGGTGGAGGTGCCGGTCCAGGATTTGTATACTTTGTTGGTGGAGGTGCCGGTCCAGGATTTGCATACTTTGTTGGTGGAGGTGCCGGTCCAGGATTTGTATACTTTGTTGGTGGAGGTGCCGGTCCAGGATTTGCATACTTTGTTGGTGGAGGAGCCGGTCCAGACAACTTTAAATTTATATTTTGTGTACAAAATGCAATTCAATAAATCTTCTAGCAATATTAAAAAAAACATGGGGAAGAATTATAATTAAATGACATTCATTACCCATTTTACATGAAGGAAATCAGCTCACCCCCGACCCGTCTGTCAAATCCTCTACCCACACATCCTAATTATGTGGGGGGGGGGGGGGGGGGTCTAACGTGGCACCATATATTTTGTGTAAACAATCTAAGAAGAGGCAATCGTGTCAGTATGGATGCAATTTTATCAATGTCCAAAACTATGTTTGCACAATACAAAAATCTAAAAATTGTACACAAAAACAAAAATATTTAAAATAAATTTACTTGTAGCTTCTAGATATTAGTTTAATGATTTTTAAACGCAAATTCAACTCAATGAAATAAATGCAACGAAGGCAAAGTAGAAAAACAACAACAGATCCATGCTATGGCAAGTGCGCAGTCAGGAAGGTGGACTAGTGGAAACACTGACCGATGATTCTTGTGAAGTTCTGAACGCTCTCGTAGCCAAGCGTGGAGTTCATTGTTGTCGACAACAACTCGCTCCAGTAGAATCCGTCCGTTGTCGTCTCCATCTTAGCCAGCGATTCGAACACTTTCAAACCTGATGAGTCGTTACAGCTGGAATACTCTGCCTAGCCGCCTGGATCAATACTACCGCATGACGGGGCGGCGCTAAGTTCACGCCGCTACGGCTACCAGCAGCGCTAGCTTCACACCACTTGACAAAACAGCTTTTTCCAGTCGCGTTGATGGATGAGCTTTTTTTAATATTTCTGTTCAATGATTACTACGTTTTTAGTATAAGTGGGATCTCATTACTTTTTCATGTTCCATTACAAAATTTTTGTTGTTAAATTAGGATAATGTTTATTAAGTAGTAGTAATTGCTATGGTAATACTAATTAACAATTGAATGTAAAATATCTCGAGGCCCAAAGACATGCTTTTTGTACGCATTGTAGGTGATTGTTGTCAAGTTTCTATATTTACTTGTTAATTACACCTGTAAAAGACATATCAATAACTTTATTTCTATTTATTCTAGCTAAATTTTTCAACATTTTGTTTCATAAGGCTAACTACTACATCACCATTTCCATAATGTCCATGTTAAATATGAACGTTGTAGCCCCACTTGTTTGATCAGAATCGATCCAAAAATCACGAAAATATTGCATTAAAAATCGGGAAACAATCGTAAAATCACAATTTCTATGAGAAATACTTCTTAGATTGTCCCCAAAATCACAAAACATCTAAATCAAGTGATTTCAAACGTTTTAAAAAAGTTTCATCAAGATTGGAGAAGCTGTTTGCCCGGTTGCGAGCTAAATATCATGAACATATCGCAAATCGGAAAAATCGGAAAAGTACAATATTCATAAGAAACATTTCTTCAATTGTACTCAAAAACGTGGTAGGTCTAAGTTCAGAGATTTAAAAGGTACCCTCCAATTTTTGGATGAGCGAAGCGAAGACTTCAATTTGACTTTGTGCCTTTTTTGTTTGTTTTTTTCACTTACGTTACCCCAAGAAAAATAGCTCGGGTGTTTTGTTTAAGTTAGTTTTTTTGTCTGTTTGTTCGCTCTCTACCGGGCAAACGGCATATGCGATCTTGTTGAAAATTGGAGGGGACCTTCGATATCTCTGAACTTAGAGCTGTATTGATTTTGGGTACAATCGAAGAAATATTTCTCATAAATATCGTACTTTTACGATTTTTTTCGATTTTTAGTGCGATATTTTCGTGATATTTGGCAAACGGCTACTCTGATATTGATGAAACTTTATAGGAAATTTACAATCAATAAAATTATATATTTTATGATTTTAGAGCCAAATTTTAGGGAAAATACTGGCCCTGTAGAGCTAGTTTTTCCCTTAAATACTGGCCCAGGAAAGGGTTAGAGACATTTAAAAAAAATATTTCTTATCGAAATCGTACTTTTACGATTTTCCCCCCGGTTTTTAAAACGGTATTTTCGTGATATTTGGGCCGATTCTGACCAAACGGGTGGGGCTACAACGTTCATATTTTACATTGACATAAAGATTATGGTAATGTGGTACCTCTTGAAAGAAATAGTTGAAAAAATTGGTCAAAATTCTTAGAAAAAAAGTTTTAATATAAGCCTTTTACAGGTGTATAATGAACAAGTAATATCAAGTAACTTTCGAAAAAGTAATGAGATTTCACATATAAAACGTAATCATTGGACAGAAATATTCCAAAAAAGCTCATCCATCAACGCGACTGGAAAAAGCGTTCGCGAAGCGGCCTAGTAATTAAGAATGCATAATAAGCTGTTTGCCCGGTGAGCGCGAACAGACAAAAATAAACAAAATACATCCGAGCTTACTTCTTTGGGGGGTAAGTGAAATTAAAGTCTTCGCTTCGCTCATCCAATTACTAGGCCGCTTCGCAAACGTTTTGGTAGTCGCGTTGATGGATGAGTTTGATTTGTAAGTTTAGTATGCGTGGGATCTCTTTCATTTTTCAAGTCCCATTGCAAATTTATTTTTGTTAAATTAGGATAATTTTTATAAAGTAGTATTAATTGTTATGGTAATACCAATTAATAGGCTGTAAAATATACATACAAGTTTCTATAGTAACTTGTTAATAATTGGATGAACGAAGCGAAGACTTCAATTTCACTTTGTTCGCGCTCTACCAGTCAAACGGCATGCAATCTTGATGAAAATTGGAGGGGACATTTGAAATCTCTGAGCTTAGACTTGCCACGTTTTTGGGTACAATCAAAGAAATATTTCTCATGAATATCTTGCTTTTACGATTTTTTCCTATTTTTAGTGCGATATTTTCGTGACATTTGGGCCGATTCTGACCAAACGGGTGGGGCTACAACGTTCATATTTTACATGGACATTAAAGGTTATGGTGATGTAGTACCTTTTGAAAGAAAAAGTTGAAAAAGTTAGCCAGAATCCATAGAAAAAAAGGTTTTAATATAAATTTTTTGAGGTATATAATATCAATAGTTAACAAATAACAATAGAAATTTTACAACTATCAACTACAATGCGTTTAAAAAGCAAATCTTCGGGCCTCCATATATTTTACATTCTATTAATTGGTATTACCATAGCAATTAGTACTACAATATATAAATTTTCCTAATTTAACAAAAATGATTTTGCAATGTAATTTGAAAAAGTAAAGAGATCCCACGCAAACTAAAAACTTACAAAAAAGCTCATCCGTCAACGCAATTAAAAAAAGCGTTCGCGAAGCTGCCTAGTTATTATACACCTCAAAAAACTCATAATTAAACCTTTATTTTTGTGGATTCTGTCTAACAAGTAATAGGCCCCTACCTTATACCTTAATATTCTTTTCAAATTTGAACGTTGGAGCCCCACCCGTTTGGTCAGAATCGGCCCAAATATCACGAAAATATCGCATTAAAAATCGAAAAAAATCGTAAAAGTACGTACGATATTCACGAGAAATATTTTGTTGATTGTACCCAAACGTATCCAAACCCAAACCCAATTCTAAACCGAAACCCAAACCCAAACCAAACGTGGCAGATCTAAGTTAATAGATATTGAATGTTACCTCCAATTTTCATAAAGATCGCATGGATGCCGTTTGCCGGTTAGAGAGCGAACAAACAGACAAACAAAACAAAACAAAAAAAACTAAACAAAAAACACCCGAGTTTTTTTTGAGGGGGTAAGTGAAATTGAAGTCTCATCCAAAAACACCAATGTCGTTGCTTAGAGGTTAGTTTCACTTTGGATTGAACGATTTTTAATATTTTGTTCAACCTGACATAGGAAATTTATACTGTTTCGATTAGGTTGTGTACGCGTAAGACATTCTTGCGAAAAAAAATTACATTTTATTTTTTTCTCAAATAATTCTTTTTTAATACTGTATACAAGTTTGGTCTGTCGCTAAATCGAACTTTCTTTAGTACCGGTACTGATTTTGTATCTGTTTGTAAAAGTGGCGGTAATCAAACCAACTCGTATGTATGATAGTAAGCTCCCTCTATGAGCTAATCGAACTACCTACCGTGTCCTCCTCCGAGCTAGTTCCAAGAAGTGTCGCTAGAAGGCGCTGCGTGTGCCGTGGCTTCCAAGCCGGCTCGTGTCCTCCTCCGAGCTAGTTCCAAGAAGTGTCGCTAGAAGGCGCTGCGTGTGCCGTGGCTTCCAAGCCGGCTCGTGTCCTCCTCCGAGCTAGTTCCAAGAAGTGTCGCTAGAAGGCGCTGCGTGTGCCGTGGCTTCCAAGCCGGCTCGTGCGCTCGTGTTTGATAATATAAGAATCATCTCGTGATGAAAGATCCATTGATCGGGCAAGCCAGTCTTAGAGCATGCACACTGACACTGACACTGCACAGTACGTACAGAGAGAGAGAGAGAGGTTTCTGGTTTAGAAGCTCGACCATGGGTTGGGTGGGATTGTGCTTTGAAATCAGATTTATTTGGTTGTCCTCCTTTGTAAATCGGTTTTTATAACCGAATAGGATATACGTTAAACTAGGAAAACGCTCAAGTCCCGTCGCGTTGTTGAGCGAGCACCGGTACGTGCAACAACGACAAAAGTACGACATTCCCATAATGTTACATACCAATAAGTCTTTATGGTTTTGACCGATTTAGCTGAAAATTTGTAAAATAGGAGAGAATGTTGTACTTATTGAACCTGCAAAATTTCATAACGATCGGAACATTTTTATTTTTTTATTTTATTTTTTATTTTTTATAACCAACGATCGGATTTTGTTAAAAAAACTATACAGCAACCCGCCTAAGTGGTATGTACATGTGTGAAAAATTTCAGGTCGATCAGAGAAACGGTGCGACCTGTACCGAAGCAGTAACAGAAAAAATAAATAAAAACAGACATTCGAGCCATAAGAGTCAAGTGGAGACTCTCGCT
>JAMZAV010010389.1:0-22084 GCA_024449915.1 Sweltsa coloradensis
CGAAATTTTTGTTCAGAACGGCACAGTGATACTCATATTCTCCTATCAAGTTGGCAAGGCACGCTACTCGTTTAAACGAGCCAGTTCACTTGGTAGGTCGGTTTGAGATAGCTCGCTTTCAAGTGTTTACCAAGCATTTGAGGTCGGCTTGAAGCCAAGCCGGCTTGAGATAGCTCGCTTTAAAACCCTTGGTAAACGTAGTGAATGAAACTGTCCCAAACTCAAAATCGTGTTTCCACGATATCAAAACTCTGCCCTACATCAAAGGGGGGGGGGGGGGGGGGGGGGGGGGCAGACATTTTTGAAAAAACTGATGCATTTATAAAGCATATGAATAATAACAAAATCATGAAAGGTGTAAGTTTTTCGGGTATTTTCGTCGTCGCGTTGCGAGTAAACCATATATACGTAACTCGACGTCTAGGAAAAACGCTAAAGTCCCGCCGCGTTGATGGATGAGCTTTTTAAAGGTTTTAGTTTGCGTTGGATATCTTTACTTTTGCAAGTGCTTTGTTTTTGCTGCCTACGCATTGAAGGTGAATGTTGTCAAGTTTCTTTTGTTTCTTGTCAATTGGTATTATTTACCGTAAGAAACTTGTATTAAAAGCTTTATTTCTATGAATTCTGGCAGAATTTTTCCACTTTTTCTTTCAAAAGGTACTACATCACCATAACCTTAATGTCCATGTATAATATGAACGTTGTAGCTCCAACCGTTTGGTCAGAATTGGCCCAAATGGCACGAAAATATATCACAAAAAGTCAAAAAACGTATATTAAAAGCTTTATTTCTATGGATTCTGGCTAACTTTTTCAACTTTTTCTTTCAGAAAGCAATACATCACCATTACCTTAATGTCCATGTGAAATATGAAACGTTGTAGCCGCACCCGTTTGGTCAGAATTGGCCCCAAATGGCACGAAAATATCGCACTAAAAATCGAAAAAATCGTAAAAGTACGATATTCATGAGAAATATTTTTTCGATTGTACCCAAAAACGTAGCAAGTCTAAGTTCAGAGATTTCGAAGGTCCTGTCAAATTTTGATCAAGATCGGATATGCCGTTTGCCCGGTAGAGAGCGAACAAACAGACGGAAAAAAAACAAAAAAAAACAAACAAACAAACAAAAAAAAAACAACGGAGCTAAATTTTTTTGGGGGTCGGTGAAATTGAAGTCTTCGCTTCGCTCATCCAAAAAAAAAATATAACCTGTGTCAAGTTTAAAAAATATGTTTATTGTGATAAATCCAGGTTAATAAGAAGTGCATTGTGTAAAGATAAGATAATATATTAATGAGAAGTTCGTGACACATCCTTGGTGGGGGGGTGCCGAGTCTAACATTTATTTTTCATAGTGTGATTTATATAGAATGGTTGTTTGTTTTATTTGTTGGGAGGGCGAGCCGGCGAGTCAACCTGTTGGTCAGTTTGAGTCACTCTAAGTGCGACTCGTGCTAGATAGCTTATCCACCCACAAGACAGAGCCACAGAGGGGAGGAAAGGAAAGGGAAGTTTGTCTTGCAAATTGTCGTCTTCGTCATTATTCGTGTTGTCGTAGTCATACTCGTCGAGGTCGATGGGGGGATCCCCGATGTCGAGGAATGCCAGAGCTCGCCTCTAGTTTTGGCGAGGCGCCAGGCACCACTATAGGTACTACAAGGCTCCATCAAGCTTAAGGGAGGACATAGCTGAAAAGGGGGTGAATAAACGAAAACGTTACACAAAATAAAAAATGTGTTTTATGCTTAATTCTAACATTTCTAATAAGCAAAAACCATTATAGTGCGAGGACGTTTTAAAAAGTAATAATCTATGACCAAATTCAAATCAAATCAAAAAGTAAAAGAATGTGTTTATCGTTTTAACTCAATCACATGACTAAAAATAATAGGCCTAATCGATTAAAATAAATAAAACAATAATAGGCCTACGTTATCTTGCGATAAGATTTAAAAAAAAAAAATCGTATTTAAAGTCTACTAACTCAGGCATATTAAGTAATTTTCAGTGAGGGACTGTTAACCAATGCGACCAAGCCAACCTTGTAGGCCCCGACGCAATCGACGAGTGAGCGATAACCAACCAAAGATCGATATTTTTTAATAGGATATAAAGCAATCAGTGGTATGGACAGTGCGAACATCCGCGGATCAACGCCAGAATCAACAAGGACGATTCAGAACAACTTGGAATTTATTATATGTGCCTTGTTGCTAGGACGGCTCCAAAGTCACCGTTTACAAATCCCTAAGCCAAGAACTGGTGGACTTAAGTCTAAATCAAAAGTTTAAAAACTTCTGACTGTAGCCGGAATTTAACTCTGGACCTAGTGCATTGGAAGCAGAAACGCTAACCACAAGACCAACGAGCCACAATTTATTATGTTTTTATTTATAGAGTCAATAAATAAAACTTAACTTAAAAATAAACAAAACTTAAAACATAAATGTACGCAGAACAATAAAGTGTATAGTTAATCTAATCCCACACATAACAAAAACTTGTAAAAATACAGCCAAACCTTACACACTCAAAAGAAATGAGATCTAAAAAAAGGGCCAAGCTCATCTACCCTTACCCTTTCCTCCTTTCCTTTCCTTTCCATTCCTTTCCTTTCACTAGATCTAGATCTGGTACTCAGTTAACATTTCCAACCCATAGAACCAATCTTCTTGACCACTCTTTTACAATAAACGCTATTCGAGTCTGGAATACTCTCCCAACGAGCATCAGGGATGTTTACGGAATTAGTTACGACACTTTCAAGCATAAAGTACATCAACATTACTTGAGTAATTATAATTAATTAACAGATATAAACATCCAGCCGCTACAGCCTTTGTTAAATTAATGATTGAGTAATGCTTACCACAACCTGCTCCTGCTCAGCTGTATTTATGCACACAATGTCGAAAGCTATATTAATTTTGTACTTTTGTGTGAATGGATGAATGAATGTTTCTTAAACTAATGAAGATTTGCATAAATCGATTCAAAATTCATAATTTACATAACATTACTATACACCTAGAAAATTTTAACTTTGCAATAATGCTACCATAATGTATTAATTAATGTATTATTTCAATATTTTATATAATCATGTAATGTTCTCTTCATTATCAAATGTATTATTATTATTATTATTATTATTAGTAGTATTAGGTTGGATGGAAGATAATTGGCTTCACTAGTAGTGGTAGCGGAACGCAAAATAATACTGCACTTTTTGAACACGGTTTGCCCCTTTGCACAGTTGTAGGTGGAACCAAAAGTAATTTTTTAAGGATGTGGAGGCACTCAAAATTTCCCTTAGAATTCAAATGGCGGCCATTTTTTCAAAACGATGTTTTCAGATACAAAATTCTTTTGATGTGTCTAATAAATCATGTTTGGTATCGTTTTCGTATATTTCCGACTCGAATAGCACAAAAATAATGTTAAATAAAAATCCAGGTGAAATTCTAGAAGTTTAACATTATATTTAGTAGTATTTTCAAGAAAATCTTCATAGATTGGGTCCGACATAGAAACTCTTTACCCTACCCTTGTAAATGCTTCTAACATAAAATTATTATGATTTAAATGTTTAATTTAAAACCAAAATTCATTTTTTTACTTTTTGGCCAGTCATTGCTGCGGCAACCAGAGGTGCTCAACAGGTGGTTAATGATGATTATTGTGCTGATTAATATGCTCCCCTTTTTTAACGCGGTTTGGCACTTGGCTCAGTTGAAGCTGGTACCCAAAAGATTTTTTTAGATGTGGAGGCATTTTAAATTCCCTTTCGAATCCAAGATGGCGGCAATTTTTGGAAATGACCTTTGAACTCAAAATTTTGCTCAAAACGACTAATAATATCATGTTTGTGTGTCCAAGTCCATATGAATTTGAGCCAGAGAACAAGAATTTGACCTCAAAATATTAATGAAACGTACAGTATACAAATTCACTACGGCTATTATCACAATCGACTAATTGATAGGTATTTAGTAAGAATATAGGTATTTAAGATTTTCTGTTTAAAGCAATTTATTACTTCTATGCCGCGTTCTTCACTAAGTTCACACATTGCTCTCTTGGCAGACCGCTTGCCTTTGAAATTAAAAGCAGACACTGTTTACAATCAGTGAATGTGTGAAAATAGCTGAGTCCTAATGGTCAGTTTGCCTTTGTTACCTATGCGCAGCTCACCATTTGCTGAAATCGAAGGGGGACAAGCCTGATTTTCGTGCGGAAAAAGTCATCTAATTCAATTTCCCTGTGCTGACTTACAATGAATAGTTTAGAGAAAAGCTGCTCATCAGTTCATCACACTTCTTATTCTTGTTGCCTGCCGACGTAATTTTTAGTTTAGCCGTGAGATCTTTTTGTTCACTGTCTTTAAGGGTTGAAAAGTAGTTATTAAGTTATCACTATATAGTACCTCCTTTACAACCTTATACAGATTGATGCCATCATCTACAAGAGAGTTTAATGTGTCAACACCTTCCTTTGCTCACTAACACCCGGCTGTCAATTACTATAAGATCTTCGCTTAATTCCAGAAACGTATTACCAAATTCTAGAAAACTGTCTTTGAGTCGACAACTGCTATGAATCAATAATAATAATATTGTTAAAATGTAACACTAAGAATCCACTTTATAAATTTAAGTAACCTAGCTTACATAATACCCACTGTAGTGGTATCATTTGTATATATTTTATACATTATATACTTTATTTATACACATACATTTTAATATACTTTGATTGAATACTACATAATTAGGTATACATACCAAGATTCAACGTCATCGGCCATCTAAACCTGAATTGCCACAAAATATTATGCGCCCACACACAAGCCTCTCTCATGTGGGCATTCACCTTCATATTATGTAAATCAATGTTTGTTTTCTATGTTATATATTATCTGTATCAATGAAGTTGAATAAAAGCGTGCTAAATCTGAATCTGAAATCTAAAATCTGAAATCTGAGCGCAAGTGTCTTCCCTTAACATAGTCTGGTATGCTGAGTATTGCTCATGTTGTCGAAGAATACTTGGGGTTTCATCTTGTGCGGGAATAAATTCACTGTGTAACCTGCAGACTTTAGGACCTGCAACTTACTGACCACCTCCAAAGAGCCACTGGATCTTCTGTTAGGCCCTCTACACCACGGTCGGTCACCCTTAATAAGAGCATTATTTTTGTTCGTGTGCGTTATCTAAGGCAAGGGCAGAGAATGGTCTGGGAGTCTTGTAGAGTATATAGTTTCTACTACAGAACTCACGGTGAACGCTGAGAGCTGTGTTTTGAGAGCTCTTCAAGGTCTTTTAAATGAATTGTCAATCAGTGAGAGTAATGTGGTGTGATCAAAACAAGAAACCAAGGAACTATGCATTTGAGAGATTCTTTGAACAGGTTACAGCTACCATTTTAAGTTGCCATTGGACTAAACTTTGCTGAGCTTGCATGGCCCAACCCAAAGCGCTCACTCAGGTGTTCATAGGCGCCAGCTCCGTGGGTGCAGGAGAGCCAAAGCACCCACGAGATAGATTTATGTAGGAGCTGTGCACCCCACAAATCATCACAATCATCATCAGTCACAAACGGCAGTTCTTCTGCGCATCCCACACACATACGGAATTGAATGGTATATATGCAAGATTTATTTTTTCAATGTAACAATAATTGTAGTAGAGCTGATTCGAAACTATCGCAAGAGCCCCCAGTGCCAACCACTAGCGGGGATGTAATATAATCTATCACCTCAGTGACTCACTTCTATTTGGTGGGTTTCCAGTTTTGACTGCAACAAAAACTACATTATTTTGGTATTGCATTCAGCCCACAACTTTTTTCTAAAACGCACCAAACGCACTCTAAAAACCTGATTTTCACAATTTTCGACTATTGTTGGGGGGCTTCGCCCCCGAACCCCCCGTGTAGTCCCCATATACTACTCCGGATATTAATTTCACCTCACCAGTCAAACTACTCCAGAATCACCACTGCTCTACCCCCATATAGTTTGTCTATGTTTTGAGCACCCACAGTCGTTCTGAAAAGTTGCGCCCCTGCAGGTGTTGATGATTTATGCTGAACGGTTGGTAATACATTACCAAATTTTGCATGCATGTTAATGAAGTACTTTTATGTAGATATACACACTTGGTTGCAAGTAATGAGCCAAAAAGGTCAATTGCGAGACATAAGTCCAAAACGCGAAAAAAATGGGAAATCCAAAACATGGATTTCAATTCTAGAAATAATTATCACCAAACCGTTTATATTACGATGAAACCAAATTAACCTGCTAGTTCACATTGATTTAATCGTTGATATCCAGTATTCAAATATGCGTTAAAATAATCTGTACACTTGTAATAAATTCCCAAATTTCACCAAAATTGAGTAAATTAAGGAGATTTTACGATTTGTGAATTCAAAATTATGAATTAATTAAGGAGTACGCGTAATGGATCTTATAGATGGATTCTTTATAAAAGTTTCGTGTGAAATATTATACCGACGTTATTAACCGTTTACCCGAAAGAAAGAAAAACAGAAAACTGAGTTCTGAGACTCGTCTCCGAGCCAGCCTCAGCGACTCCTCTTAACAACGTCACAAAGTAAACACAGGCCAAGTAAACTCCAGTATTGAGTTTAAATTCTACAAAATATTCAGTTTCTCAATTTTTGTTTGTTATTTTACTTTAATATTGTAGTAATATTTGTATTCTGAGAGTCACTTACATACGAAAATGACTCCCAAACACAGATGAATTTGAAAAACTGCAAGAATTTTGTTACTAAGGTCAACATTCCAAAAACCGCCCGCCATCTGGATTCGAAAGGAATTTTATTGCCTCCACATTTAAAAAAAAACTTTTGGGTACCAGCTTCAACTGAGCCAAGTGCCAAACCGAGCTAAAAAGAGCAGCATATTAATCAGCACAATAATCATTAACTACCTGTTGAACACCTCTGGTTGCCGCAGCAATGACTGGACAATAAGTAAAAAATGAATTTCGGTTTTAAATTAAACATTATAATCATGATAATTTAATGCTGGAAGCAATTACAGGGGTAGGGTAAAGGAGTTTCTACGTCGTACCCAATCTAAGAAGATTTTCTTGAAAATACACCTACTTCTATATACATGTTAAACTTCTAGAATTTCACCCAGATTTTTATTGTGACATTATTTTCGAGTTATTCGAGTCGGAAATATACGAAAACGATACCAAACATGATTTATTAGACACATCAAAAGAGTTTTTGTATCCGAGGACATCGTTTTGGGGAAAAATGGCCCCCCATTTTGAAATTCTAAGGGAAATTTCGGGGTGCCTCCACACCCTTTAAAATATTATTTTGGTCCCCCCTTTACAACTGTGCAAAGCGGCAAACCGTTTTTCAAAAAGTGCGTTTTTGCCCGTTTTTTCAGTCGGGGGTACCCCTCCCCTATACCCTTAATCCCCCTTACAAAAAGACCCTTATTTTATCTTCTTCTATCTATCTTTTTTATTTTCCCCCCATTTTGGTTCATTCTTAATTCATAAACGTACAGTGCCCCCGAAACAAACCCTTGAATGCTTGGAAAAATAAAATTTGAAACTTTTAAATTTTAAATGAAATATTTCATTCAAATTTTTTTTTTCAAATTTAAAATTTTTTTAAGGAAATTGGCCCAGGGGAAAATTCTTTTTTTCCCAACTTTTAAAAGGGTGTTGTTACGGAACAACGGGTACGTTGTTAAAAATTGGGGAATTTCAAAAATAATGTGGAAGGTAGATGAGCTTGCCCTTTTTTTTAGATTTTCATTTCTTTTGATTGTGAAAGGTTTTGGTTTGTATTTTTACAAGTTTTTTTTTAAATGGGGGGGGAAATTTTCTTCTTTTTCAATTTCCCATTGCAAATTTTTTTGTTAAAATTAATAAATTTTTATAAAAGTCGTTTTAAATTGCTATGGTATTCCCAATTATAAATTACAATAAAAATGAAAAAATATTTTGGTAAAAAGGATTTTGCTTTTTGTAAAAAATATGGGGCGATTATTGTTACTAACTAAAATTTATTTGTTGTTTGAATGCCGGGTAAAAGGCTTTTTTTTAAAACCCTTTTTTTGGGGAAGCCTTCCAAAATTTTTTTTTAAACTTTTTCTTTAAAAAAGGGAATTACCTCACAAAATACCTTAATGTCCATGTAAAATTTTAACGTTGTACCCCCCTTTTTTGGGGTTCAGAATGGGCTGGGAAATTGACCCCGAATTAGATAGTAGCAGTAGTGCCAGTAGAAACCTAACATCCTTAAAAGTGTTTTTTGAAGCATTTTTTAAAGTCATATTTTTCCACCAAGAAGGAATGGTCGTACCCCAAAAAAATTTGGCATGTTTTTGTGGGGTACCAAATCCCCCCCTTGTTGATAGTTTTCAGTTCCCCATCACGTTTTTTATGATGGCTGGGTGACACCTCGAAATCACCCCCAACCCCTGCTTGCTGTATGGTCCTGAGTGTGAAGCGCACCGCGGGTTGGCTTTCGGCGCCCTAACGGGCACCTAGATTTTTAAAAGGGGAAAAAACAGTAATCCCAAAATAGAAGAAATAGAACATTTTCCAGTTTTGTTTTGGGGACACCCCCCGTACACCCTCCCGGGGAAAAACGGAAAATCATTGCGCTTTTTTAAAAATATTATCCCTTTTCTACCGTGTTCCCCAAGGAAAATTTCCTTCCGGAACCTTCTTTCGATCTTTTTGGGGTTCCGTTTGGGCAGAGATAGCATCACCAAAAAGATTTAAAAGAAAAATTTGGAAAAAAAAACCCAAAGCGCAGAATTTCATCCCCCCTATAGTATGTCCTCATTCGAAAAGATGGCGCCCACTCGCCCCATTCAGCTAACTTGGGGCTTGGGCCGAATTTTCTAACCTTTTCGCTCTCTGTCTGGGGCGGCGCGCGCTACCATCTAACCATTTTCAGTAAGCGCGCGCATCACATAATGTCTGCCGCGCGGTTCAAAGAAATAGTTAACCTTATAATAAAATAATGCGAATAGACTATAGCGGGCGTGAAAAAATATAACAAACCTTTATCGTTTCATTTAAAATATAAAGGACTATTTATCATCCATAACAAAAAACTCACACCTTTAACGTTTCTATTTAAAATTTAAAGGACTTTCACCCGAAAAGGAGTTATATTAATGGTTATCATCCATAAAAAAAACAACTACAAAATCCTTAACGTTCTATTTAAAATATGAAGTACTTTCACCCCGAAACGGACTTTAAATTTAATTAAAATCATACATAAACAAAAACACCTACAAAACCTTTAACGTTTTCTATTTAAAATATAATGGATTTTCACCCGCAAAGAGTTTTATTAATTTTTTATTGAATTTATAATTAATGTTATAAAAGAAAAACATAAAAATTTTGAATTAAAAAAAAACCTTGCCGGAGGGTTTTAACCAACAAATTCTCGTTTTGAAGTCGACCCGCTACCACCCTGCCACACAGCGCTTTGGGGTTAATCGCCCCCCCTACAAACTTTTTGGGGGGTAACGACGGTGGCCGGCTGCCGCGGAAAGGTTAGCCAATTCGGCTAACGATTCAATCACTATTCCAAGGGGGAAGCCCGGGTTAGGCCTTGATCAAGGTCCCCTAGATCTCCGCCACCGGGCGGAGGATCGTCTAACTCTCTAGGTTAGGTCGTCGCAGCAGCGATTAGAAGCCATCTTGGGGATTAATTCTAGAGCGGGAATGTAGTAACTAGTACTATTTCACGCACTTTGCATACTAGTGAGTTAATTACCTACAAAACTGGAGGTTGTCAACGACTTTTAATACCACGTTAGTAAAACAGGATGAATGCCTCTATAACGTATATAGTGATTATGCGTGGACATGTCGTCGTTTTCCTTTAAACGAGCTTTTCCCGGGAATGTTGTACTTTTTCACGCACTTTGCATACTAATGAGTTGATACCTAAAAAACAGGAGGTTGCCAACGAGGTTGAATACCATGTAAGTGATCAGGATGAATGCCACTATAACGTCATATATTTGGTTTGTTTGGACATCTCGGTCGTTTTCCCTTAAAACGAGCATTTCCCGAACATATAGGACTTTTTCACGCACTTTGTATATGAATGAGCTAAATATGTAAAAAAAAAAAAAAAAATTGGAGGTTGTAAACGAGGTTGAATACCATGATTGTAATAAGGGTGAATGCCACTATAACGTTATATAGTGGTTATGTTTGTACATATCGTTTGTTTTCCATTAAAACGAGCATTTCTCGGCGACACAGTAATTTTTCACACGCCACCTTGAAAAATACCGTCATTTACTATAGTGGTTTTATGATTATTTGTGTACACTATTATCATCACATATTATGTTGCTTTGGGCACAAGAAATTTTGGAAATAAAACTGGGAAAGCTTCGCAAACACTTTTTCAGGCGCGTTGTGGATGAGCGAATTGTTTAAAGGGGTATTTCACAAAAATGAAGAAAAAAACGGCAATTTTACAAAAATTTTTTTTAATTTTTTTTTAATTACTTTTTTTTTTTATTAAATACAAAATTTTATTTAGTATTGATAAAATGCTAAAAGCATTAAATAAATTTTTTTCTTTAGCGCTGTATGCTTTTTTACAGGGGAAAAAAGGGCTTACCGTACTTATATTAGGCCTAATCTAGGGCTTATAAGTGTTATCATAAAAATTTTTAGTCAATTTTAAAAAGCCTAGTTTAAACAGGTTAAAAGGCCCATGAATTTCATTTTTTAAAAAAATAAATGAGCTTTAGGCTATGTTGTACTAAAAATTTATCAAAAAACAACATAAATAAACTTTAAAATGCTATTCTCTCAAATTTTTTATTCTAGCACTTTTGCTAACATTTTTCCTTTCTAGCTTACATTTTTTAAGATAAAAGGATAATTTATTTTTTATGGCTCACAAGTCTTTTTCTGCAAATTTACCAGACACTGTTTGGAGATTTTTGGGTTTTTAATTAAAATATGGGAAAAATAATTTTTTAAAAAAAACATACATTTTCCAAAAAAAGCAAAGGAAAAAAATAAATTTACAAAAAACGAAAATTATAAAATCCGTCTTTTGAATGTTTAGAGTATTGTTTTTTTAAACTAAAAAACCCTTTCACTTTAAAAAAAAAATTTTTAAAATTTTAAGAGCCTTGGGATTTTTCAAACGCTGTTTAAATCTAAAATTTCAATTTTTAGAGAAATAATTTTTTGATTTCGCCAAATTCAAAGAATATATAAAACCATAAAAAAAAAGGTTCTGTGAAAAAATCATTACAATCGGGTAAAAATGTATAGGTGTTATATGTCGAAGAAGTTTTAAAAATAAAAAAAAACTAAATTGCGATTTTCATGAGAAATAAATTTTTTTGATTTCAAAAATTTCACAAAAATATATAAATTCAACAAATTAAAATTTGTAAAAAATCATTACAAAGGAAAAAAACATGTAGGTGTTATAAGTCGAAGAAAATTTTTTAAAAAAAACGAAAAAAAACGTAAAATTGCGATTTTTTTTAGAAAAAAAAATTTCATTGCGCTCAAAAAAAGTGGGAGTTTTAAGTTCAGAGATTTCGAAGGCCTCCCTAAAAATTTTATCGCAAACGGAATATCGGTTTTTCCCCCCCGGGAATCGTGTTAACAGACAGACAAAAATACAGAAAAAAAAAAAAAACATTCCGGATTTTTTCTCCAGGGAGTGAAATGGAATTCGCTCGCTCGTACGCTCGCTACACTCATGCAATTATCAGAAAAGGCTTTTAGAAAATTTTGAAATCGTAAAAAAAATGCTCGGATATCTACACATTACATATAATAATAAACATAGGTATTTAAAATTTTTCATTTATTAATTACATGCAACAAATTATTATTCATTATTATGGGTTGTCATTTTATTATCTCGAATGCACGCGTTCTTTTCGGGCCTTACATCGTCATTTTGTGGTCAAGTTTTAGGGCGCGCTAAGTAGATGTTCACTTTGATTTTAAAATTCCCTCTATTTCTCGTGCAAATCACCGTAATGGCTGCTATACACAGTGGAACGTGTTGCGACGACTAACTTCGTGGCCACACGAGCGAGTTAAGCCTCCGCCAGGTGGCGGAGATCTAGGGGACCTTGGCCTTGATGGGTGACTCGACTGCCTTTAAACCGACTGCTGCAGCGGCCATCGTCCATACCCCCCAAAAACGTTTGTGGGTTTTAGGTGCAGGATGGTAGCGGGTAGACTCTTGGTCCTAGGTACCCCGGTTCAAATCTCCGTGGTAGTAATTTTTTTTTTAAACAATCTATTCTTTATGTAAAAACTCCCATTTCGGGTGAAAGTCCTTTATATTTTAAATAGAAACGTTAAAAGTGTTGAAGGTTATTTTTTGTTTATTTTTTAATTATAATTAATAAAAACTTCCTTTCCATGTAAAAGTTTTTTAAAATTTTAATAGAAACGTTAAAGGTGTTGAAGGTTTTTTTTTTTTCATGGGTGATAACAATTATAAACGTCTTCTCGGGTCTTTATATTTTTAATAGAAACGTTAAAGTTTGAAGTTTTTTTTTGTTGTTGGATGAATAATCAAACTTCTTTTCAATAAAAAGTCCTTTATTTCAAATAGAAACGTTAATGTTTGTAGGTTTTTGGTTTTTTTCACGTCCGCTATATTGGCCCAAAAAAAAGTCAGGGTAGATGGCAGCACTACAAAAAACAACATGGCGGATCATTGCGGTATAAAGTGATCGCACTCCATCTCCATCATGTATTTTCGGGTGCAATTTGTCCAATCCAAAAAAATATTCTGTAATGTCGGGAAAACCCAAAGGGTTTAGGTGGGACGAAGTTATAAGGTTTTTTAGGTGAATGGCCTACGGCCGTAGGCCTATAATTAAGGAGGGGGAAGGTGTTTGGGAAGCAAATCACATAGCCTAGCCTACTAGGGGCCTAGGCCTCGGTCCTATGCTGTGGGATTAAAGGGCAGAAACAGCCTGCTTTGAGATTTTACACTTTGTTTACAAAACCTAAAATTTACGCCGCCTCACAAAATTGGAAGTAGGCCTGGGCCCTAAGAAAACAACAATACGTGATGATTTGACTAAACAGGACAGGTGCCCCAAGGCAGGTGCTTCTGGCCATACTTGCTGTCACCTTGACATTGCTAGACTAGGCCTACCTAGCCCTAGCCCTTAGTTCCTTCCTTTTACCTATTTTTGTCTATTCTATTCAGTAATACAAGTCAATGATTGTTACGAGGTACATAGAGAACCCGATTACGATTTTTCATCACCTCACTTTAGATCAGCTGCACCGATCTTGAAAGTAGTAGTAGTAGTAGTAGTAGTAGTAGTAGTAGGTTTTAATTTCCAATACAAATTTTTACATTGTAGTTGACCCATCTAATCCTCTGTAGAGGATATTACAATAGGGTATTTGGAAAATGTTTAAAATATACAGTTAAAAAAAAATAATGATTACCATAGTAGGCTATATAAATAAACTAAGCGGGCAAGCTAAAACTGACCCGCAGGAACTTTGTCCCAAGACCAAAGAAGGAAAAAGTGCTACGTTAAAGAAACGGCCGTTTCCCGGTGAAAAAAAGAGTTTTAAGTGTACATTCTTGGCCTAGAGCCTAATTACGACTGTTTTTTTTTTTTTATATCTAGGGCCTAGGGCGACTATAGTCTAGGCCTAGGCCAGCCCTACGCCCATTTTGACAAACTCGCGGCTAGGCCTACCCTAAATGCATCTCTGCAAGGCCTAGGCTTAAGCATGGATTTATATTTCTTCATTAACCTAATATTTTAAAATATTTTCTTGGTTTGTAAAGTATGAGCCACACACATAGGCCCTACATACTTTGTAATAGGCCTAGGCCCTACCCCCTATGCATAGGCTAGGGCTAGCCCCAGTAGTTTTCCCGATTTTCAATACGTGTGCCCATCTCTTTCTAAGCGTCAGGTCTTTAGGAAAAAGATGGAAACACACAAACTTTCCCCTTACTGTTGCATTTAGGGAATGGAGCAGTAGCTATTACAACATTCGTATTTGGGCCCAAAGAGACATAATAACGAAGTCAACGAGCCTTGTTTACTTATGGGATGATCGCCGCCAATTTAAACCAATACGCAATGCGTTAGTCTTTAGGTTTGTTTGGTTTGCTACACGAACTTACACTTCACACTAGTGTAGGCTCAAAAAAAGCGTTTTCGTATTAAGTGTAGTGTAAAAGTGTAGCCGTTTGGTTTGCTTCGTGTAGTGTAAAGTGTAGCATTTCTACACGAGCTCTAGGAGGTCGTTTAGAGTGTAGGTGTAGAAATTTAGGCGCAACATTTGAAGATAAACAGCTTAAAACATGATGAATGACACATTTTTCATTGACAATCGATATAAACTCCTAAATAAATTTAAATAGTCTAAAATTACGTTTTAGAAACTGATTCGGAGTATTTATTTATGTGGCACTATGTTTTGTGATGAGGGCAAATGCGTAGGGTACTCAAACCTAAATTTAGGATAAGTACTATTGAAGTTTATATTCCAAATAGCTTTTCATTCTTCAGATAGTACACATTTTCTATCATTTTGACTCATTTAGGGGCCTTCAACAGTACTGTTTGGTTGTTTTATTATGTTTTTTAGTTTGACAGTTCGATTGTGAGGCGAATCTATGTAGAGTGTAGCTTAAAAAACGTTTGGTTTTTCCTGGGTAAAGTGTAGTGTAATTTGATTTCAAGGCCACACCTACACTCCCACAAGTTCTACACTACACTAGGTAAACCAAACAACCTTTTGGGTATCCAATCCCTTTGGCGTAGTACACGCGCCGCCTGCCGCAGCGTTTCGATAAAACCTTTTTTCGCGAATTGCAAATATTTTTATTATTTTTATTATTATTATTTTATTTATTATATTTTATTTTAAATAATAGTTTAGAAATTAATTCCTTATTGAGTGCACAGCAAACATGGGTTACTTGGTTAGACTACGTCCCCAACTACGTGACGCGCCAACTACTTTTATTCGACCTTATAGGTCACCCATAAAGGGCCTAACGAACGACACTACTATTCAGCCCTACCAAACAACATCCAACATCCTCTTACAGAAATGATATCCTCTCCAATTTAACTCTCAACTCCGTCAAAGAAATTTCAAAATTCGTCGCCAAAAAAAACGGGAAAAAAAAATATAAAGTCCGAGCAGCAGTAAATCAACCGCGGAAGGGTTCTCACCACCGCTAGAAGAAACCAGAAAACAACAACAACAACAACGCGCAGATATCTGAGAATCGGCCGCCAGATTTTGCCAAACTTTTTTTAGATACCTCAACCATTCAACAAAAACCAAATACAATTTCATTAAAGCAGAGTGAAAAAGGAAGTTTCTTTTCGACTCTGTTTTGAAGAAAAAGTGTAGATTTAAACGACATCAAAATTTGTAGTGTTGTTGTTCCGCTGTTTAATCTTAAAAGATTAAAAATTAAATTAATTGGGATTATATTATAAATGAATATTATCATTATTTATTTTTTAAATTAAATTTTTGTAAAAATTAAAAAAAAAAAAAAGGGGGTTTAAAAGGGAACGGATTGAACACATTTATGAATCGAGCAGAGATCGTTTTTTAAATTTTGTTTTGCTAATTTTTTTATCTTTTCCCCTGAAGTTTAGTTTACCATGTTTTTTCCATATCCTGGAATGACAAAATTTTTTGCCAGGGGAATGACAAAATTAAGGTTATTCCCCCCTATTCAAGGGACAAATGAAAAAATACTGCACTCCCTAGAAAATTAACTAAAAAAACTACCCTGAAACTACTGAAATTGTTGTTTTTTTTTTTTTTTTCATTATTAAGCCTAATTACTTTGCCATGGAATGACAAAGATAAAGAGACTTACCTAAAAAATTGCCTTTTTATTACATTTTGTAGTGTAATAATGGAACATGAAAGCTCCCCCTTAGGCATAGCTTTAATAACTTTTTATCCTTTACATTTTATTTATCATTACCAAAAGAAAGTTCTGCAACAAAGGGGTGAAAAAACACAAACAGTAGTTGCCATGGTAATGACAAAAAACATTGATTAAAGAAGGGATAGCCTTTTTTAAAATCAATGCAAAAAACTAAGGGACACGACTTTTAGAAGGGGTGGTGTCTTAGGGTAAATTCATATGCTTAGACACACATATGTATTTAGAAATGTAATGGGGGACACCCATGGGAATGCCATTTGATAGGTATTACCAACGTATTATACCCTAGTTGAAAGGGTAAATTGAAGTGTGGAATTATAACATAAATTTAAGAAAAAATTGTCAGATTTTAATTTTAAAATTTGACATGGAAAAACTTAAAGGGACATGAATATTCACTATAATATAATGACCCAATTAATTAATTAAATTAATTAATTAATTTAATTTGATTTGACCATTCAGAACACTATTCTATTACTATTACATGTATATAAAATGTAGTAACAAGTGTAAAGTATGGTCACAAACAATGATTTTAAAAAGATAAGGGGAAAAGGGAAAAAAGTTGAGTTTCAGTCAATGGTTTGCAAAATATTTTCTTGAAAGTTGGTTGCAATGCGTGTAGGGCTTTTGAATATTTTCATGAAAGTTGGTTGCAATGCGTGTATTGCTTTTGGCGGGATTTGACAGTTATGGCGTCGAGTTGTGATCATAACCTATCACATTTCGGATCAAATTGTTGGATTGTATACCTAGATAATTGCACCGTTATTCGATTATTAAGGTAAACAAAGTTCATTATTTTTTTTCAACTAAATAAATTAGAGTAGAGTCTTTTTGTAAAGGTAGGCCTAGGCCTAGCCTAGCTAAGCATAGGCTACTAGGGCCTAGCCTAGGCCTAGGGGCTAGGCTAGGCCTACCTGGCTAACCATATCGACACCAAACATTTGGTAGGGATCTTAGGTAGAGGACCTAGCTCTAGGTCCAATCTAGTCCACAATGCAAAATAGTTCTTGGACTCCCAGACCCTATGTTGGAATGTCAAAGACATCCGCGTCCATAGGCCTAGGCCTAGGGATGGCACAAGGACACGACCCTCGGTTTACTCGCACTCTGTTCTTAGGTAGGCGTAGGCCAAGGCGTAGGCGTAGGCTACCGTACTCTTAGGCTAGGGCTAGGCCTAGGTAGAACGGTACTTCTTCGGTTGGTATGGATGGACTGGTTTTTTAACACTGTTATTTTTTCAATAAAAACACTGAAAAACAACTAGGCTAGGCCCCTACCGGTACCTAAGTAGTTTTGTAACGAAAAGGATTTGGGTGCGCTCTTATCGATTATATCCTAGAACTTGCGCAGCGCACTGTAGCCAGCGGAAAGTTCGGCTAACCTAACGCAAGTAGTTTTGTAAAACCGGTCCATACCAACCGAAGAAGTTCCGGCAGAACAAGGTGTCTGTTCTCTAGCCAGTTCTAGTAATATTCTAGGGCCTTGCCCTAGCCTAATTCTACTTTTACACGTGAGGGCGGTAGGTAGGCCTACCTAGCCTAGGCCTAAATAAATACACAGTGGATATTCGTACGGTCAGCCGTACAAATAATTATGCACTAGGCCTAGGCTAGTCGTACAGTCATCAACGTAGGCTTAGTTCTATTCGAAAGGTCGGCGGTTCAATTATTCGTTAGACTGTTGTTTTTTTTTTAGGCCTACTTCGTTTGGTTGTTTTCTGTAAATAATTCTAGCAAACGTTAGTTCCGTTTTGGTTGAAAGTCCTTTAGCCTAGGCCTATATTTAAAATAGAAACATTAAAGGTTTTGTAGGTTTGACCGTACGACAGTCTTCACACTATTATTACGGCCCGCCCGCGCCTTCCATCCAATCAAATCATTGACCGTACGAGTAGGCCTACCGTACGACTAATTTTTCACTACCTAGTAATAAATACGCAGGACCATACGACTATCCACGGCCAAATTAATAGGCCTACTGCCTAATTATCGGTACTGGTTCCTAGCTTGGCCTATAGCCTAGCCCTAGGCCTTATAATTGTGATCTTGTGCACTCCGCTCATGCCAAGTTAATAGGAGATTAGGTTTGCCTGAAGCGCGGGGGTTTTATATTTCTTAAATTAATTTAAATTAAATTTAAAAAACAAATGAATTAGGATGGGATGCCTTGGAATTGAGAAGAAAAAGAGACATGCTCTGTAAATTGTATAAGGCGTCAAGGGATTTTCCAGGCTGGAGAGAAGTCACTAGTTTTCTTCAAAGGGGGATTTATAAGGGTAGGGGGATCATGATTGGAAATGTAAATTAAGGGAAACAAATTATAAAACCATCCCACCTTGTGCAATAGGCTACGTACCTGAACCTTGATGTTGATTTTACAGAGTGTAGGCATGTTCTTTCGTTCGAACGTAAGAATGGACAGAAATTGTTCTTTTGTTCAACCCATTTTCCGTTACTAGTTTGCGCTGCTCTTGCCAACTACCGTTACCGTTTGTCAGTCGCCCCTATAAAGATGCCCGATGAACTTGTACCCGTAGGCCTAGGCCTAAATTGTGAAGCTGCTGCTAGGCATCGTAGGGGTGCTAGGGTCATGGGCAATGCCCGGATTTTCTCTAGGGGGGACAATGGGCAAGATAGGTTCTTACCTTTGTTCGAAGCCAAACCGGGACCAAATTTTAGAAAGGGACATGTGATATGATATGGGGCGCAATAGCCGGCTGGGGTCTGGGACATGGCCCCAGCTGCAAATTTTTTAGACTGCTTAAAGTTTGGTGAACTAAAACTAGTTTTAATGTGGATTTGTATTCTAAACAACGGCAAAATTTGTAGCTAAAAATGGCCCTTAAAAAGGTCCTAAGCCGAAGATGTGTCACCGGGATAAGGCATTAAAATCCCTGACAATTTCAAACAAAAATTTTACATTTTTTAAGTTTGGGCTATAGGCCTATTTGAACTTAAAAAATGGTTGTTAACTCTAAATTTGTAACGTGTGTTACGTAGGTAGGGGCCTACCTATAAATATTGATGCCTATCAACGCTTACAAACTAGGGATGTCAATACCCGGAAATTTTTGTACCCGGGTACCCTCGATTGATACCCGGGCTACTCGCGGGTAGTAAATTTTTTATTCATTGTCAGAGGTGTCAAATGATTCAGAAAATCATTGGCAGCTGCAAAGTAAAACGGGCGTAGTTTAACCCATCGGCTTTCTCGCCCATCGAATCGACGGGCTGTTTAAAATGCGCGCCGATTTACCTGGCCATCGGATCGACGGGCTGGAACAGCAAGGAACAGCGCGCTACATTATCGGTCGTTGGATGAGAATGGTTCGTCCAATCACCAAAAAAGATCGCGCTCAATGTACGGTACTCTTTTGCTCTTCGCTGCATCCAACGATGTGTTTGGCTCGTCACTCGGTCAAGTTTTAGCCTGTCTATGCTTGAAGGAAAGATTATGTTTGCATTCGTAGGTGGTATGGCGGCGCAGCGCGCTATGGCGGCTACAGCTTATTGCAATATTTTGACGGATATGACGAAGATGAGGGGTGTGATATTTTGACACCAAGAAAATTCGAAGGAAAGTTCATACACCTAGACATTTATTTAGGCTACATTTTTGTTTTATTTCAAGTAAATCGGGTTATTTTTGTTGGAGCAGTGAATTTTTTTTCTGAGGTGCGCTCCGCAACCCCATTTCGTAAAAAAATAAATGGATTTGAGGGCCAGGCGCAGCGATTTTTAATGGTAAGCCGATGGGTTAATGTAGCCTACGATGACTCACAATTCATGGGACCGGACTCCGGAGTAACATCAAGCGGAAAAGAACACTGATTGATTACGACATTCCTTACATGGCGCATAAATGTACGCAACCGATATTAGATTGTAGGTTACCCAAGGTCAAACCTTGCCTTTATCCCGATGCATGTACCCCCTTCTCTGCGCCCTACTTCCGTATCAGTTCATTCAAAGTGATCTTCCACTTCTTGTTGTCTCATCTTTCACACCAAATATCATCCAAGTACCGGTACCTAATAAATATTGAACACTTGAATAGCGCTGTATATATGTACAAAGCAAGTAGCCCTAGTTGACTACCATAACATCTGCTGAAATCAAACTTCATAGGGTTAGAATTTCCAAGAAGTAGCCTACAATCTTCACAAAGACAGTAAACACTCGTTAGGCCTACTACAATCACAGCAGCCAGCCACAAGTGGGAGATTGAGGGGTATAATGACGCGGTGTATTGTGTGTTCTGTGACAAAGATTGCGAGTGGATAACCCGTTTTGATTGGATGGGAATTCCATCAAATCCACGATTCAGGTGATTTTTTTTGGAATAATAAATAAAATAAATAAATTGTATTTAGAGTCTACCCACTCAGTTATATAACTGATTTTCAGTATTCAGCATTCGATTGTAGTAATGGGCAAAAATATTGGTTACAAATAATTATCTTTCCACTGTAACTTGTACCTAGGCCTAATGACTCTTTTTTAACATGACGAATGTTGGAATTCGGGTAAACACAGGCTGGCTCAGACTTGTTTCGTCTTCAATGTCGTCCACCGACGATCATTGAAGACGTGCTGACGGCGCAGGCGGCCGGGGTCGCGGCCATCTTTGGGGGGTGGTGGGCAGAGTAGCTGACGAGTCAAAGGTCACTGATTGTGCTATGAGGAAAAGGGAACTTAGAAGGTGGCTCGCACTTTGTCGCCTGTGTTTAGGCCTATGGAAAAATTCCACCTTGATAAGAGGAAAAACCTTTACTTACAATATGCCTGTAGGCTACAATATTAATTTTATTTATTGATTTTAATCCATATGTAGGCTCCAAAAGTGATGACATAGGCTAGTAGGCCTAATTGATTTTAAAATTTAATCTATGCCTATCTCTACATAATTTTAATGATCAAGCATAAATTGTTATTGACTAGGCTATGAAATATAATTTATTAAAAAGGAGCATAAGTTCCCGATATCGGTAAAAGTAGGGATGGGAAAAAGTGTTTGGTTTCCTAAACATTTAACCCTTTAAAATTTTCAAAATGTAGGCGGAGACCTAGGTTTTACAATAAAAATCGTAATTTTGTACTTATGACTGGCCGACAAATAATTAACAACGGTTTCATTCTCACACTCGCATTTAACCCTTTCTCTGTTATGGACGTACCCTAATACGTTCACGCGCGCCGCCCGCTGTGTGTTATGGACGTATTAGATACGTCAGACAATTACTGAAGTCGTAACTCGTAAACTAGGCCTATGCCTACTATGTTTTGAAAATTTTGAAATTGGAGATTTTTAGATTGGAGAAGGTTGACAGGTTGGGAAAGCATAGAGAACATAAAGCCCAGCCTGAAGGGCTGGGGGCGACAAAACTTTTCACCTGCTGATGACAACTGTAGCTAATTTAAAGTTGTTACCTTAATCCACGACGCGTTTCGTCCTTCTGGGACTCTTCAGGCGGATGGTGGCCACTAAAAATCAGCTAACTACATGCATAGTGTGTGAAGTAACCTTGCTGATGATGACAACATGCTTGCAGAATTTACTTCTTGCGTGGCCCTACCACAGGTTTGGTTATGTGTTGTGAGTTTTGGTTGCATGTAGTTAGCTGATTTTTAGTGGCCACCATCCGCCTGAAGAGTCCCAGAAGGACGAAACGCGTCGTGGATTAAGGTAACAACTTTAAATTAGCTACAGTTGTCATCAGCAGGTGAAAAGTTTTGTCGCCCCCAGCCCTTCAGGCTGGGCTTTATGTTCTCTATGCTTTCCCAACCTGTCAACCCTTCTCCAATCTAAACCTACTAGCCATTTGGCCTTTTCCAAACTAATTGAACAACCAAGTCATTTGACACCTATCACTTTCCATCTTTCTTCACCTATGGGGTCGAGATGGGCGAGCCTACTCTACACCCTCTGGTGGGTCCGTGTTTCCTTGTTCATAACAAGTGTGACTCCTTGTCCTGCTGGGGGGCCTAGCAGGTGATGAACCTGTTAGACCCTACTCGTCGTTGCCTTCAACCTCTTCACCTGCAGCCAAGAGCTATACATACACGTGATGCA
>JAMZAV010010390.1:0-21161 GCA_024449915.1 Sweltsa coloradensis
TGTTATGATGATGTCTAGGAATGTGAGAGGTGTGAAATATTGACTATGGATGAACGTGACCCGTTGAATTTGAGTAACAAATTTATTTGTTAATTGCAAACAAATCATTCCTAGTATCGTTATTTCTCTAATCGTACGGCACCGCCCAACAGTTGAATGGATGTGGGATATTATTATGATACTTCTTTATTGGTATTAGTACAAACAATAGACAAAACAGGAAACAGTGAGACGGTATCGAGTTTTCCCTTTCTAGCCCGATCTTAGAAAATTTTTTAAAAAATATTGTTTTATTTACTTATTTATCAAACTAACGTGCCCAATAAGAAATTTTGTTTGAACTTTTTTCTTTTTTCCTTTGAGTATTTTAGATTTCTTGGAAAATTTTGGATTTTGAATATATATACCGCAATTTCTAAATTGTTTAATTTTTTTAAAAGATTTTAGTTCAAGAACAAAAAAAATGAAAATCGGAAAAAATGGCGTTTTTACAATTTTTCCAGATTTTTATATATTATTTTCAAAAATCCACTATTTTAAATTTTTTACACAAAAAGAGTTTTAAAAATTATGTACAAGGCGTAAATATTATCCTATGTGAACGTGCGATTGCGATAGCTTTATGTGCTCAGGAGCAATGGGACTCAAACGTCCCGTCAGGCTTATAGGGACTTGTAAGTCCCGCCAGTCAACAAAGGGTTAATTAAAGAAATACGTGTAGCAGACACAAAGTTTTTATTGCGCGACATTGTATAGTAACTGTTAGAGACCTTATTAAGTTATTTTGTAAACAAGATGATGACGCATGTCAAACTTTCTTATAACAATAATTGCTCTCTATTTTGCAAAATACAAAGACTTCATAGTTTTATGTCTTGTTTTTTATAAAGTTGGTACTGGTTGTTGGCTAAAGTGTTTGTCAAATGTCGGTGGTATACTAATCTATCTAACAAGCGTTCCTCCTTGCGACGTAGATTACGACGTAGACAATAGACAAATAGTCGTTTATACAAACATCATAAAGACAGACAAACAATCGGTTGTCACGCATAGTTTCACCTCTGGTACACCATTGGACCATAAGGAAATCAAGAGGTCTAGCTAGTTATACTATAATATATTAGTACTTTAGACAGAAATTAAAAAGTGACTATACACCGGACTACACTTTTTTAATTTCTGTCTAAAGTACTAACATAACAGCGTCATAGTCGCCTACTATGAAACCAAGGTTAAATATTATAATATAATATACAGTGGAATAAGAATGTGCATGATTGTGTACGCATGCAGTTGCACCAACCACTTAGTTCCTTAGAGATGAAGATTATTTACAATTATATTAAATTACATAGTTACTCAAATAAATTGGAATTGCCATATTGGGTGTAAAATAACAATTTACAAAATAAATGTGGACCAGAAGACGAAGAGATATGTGACTGGTTATGGACAATTAACATTTTAACAGAATATTTTTAACGATTCACAGTATAGTAAAAATTGTGGTCAAAATTGATTTGTTCTGTTTTCTCACTTCACTGTAGAAATCAACAGTTTTAGGTCTGTACAAGTAGGGGCGTCGGCACAAGCATTTCCAATATAGCTTGTGCTCGGATTTATTTTTGCGTGTATTTTGTTTCTGCTGTACAAAAACTACATTACCTATTTCGGTATTGCATTCAGCCCACTACTTTTTTAAATGCGCAAAACGCACTCTAAAAACCTGATTTGCACAATTTTGTCTGCGGACGTCAAATTCCACGTGCTTGGTACTTTCCCGAGTTTGCTCCTACAACCATCCTACCACCTTATTATTTCCACTCCAAGATTGGGGGGGAGGGGGGTAAAAATAACTCCATCCCCCTCCCCCTCCCTTCACCCCTTTTGACTCCCTAAGTGTATAAGGAGGGAGGAAAGTTCGGGGAATGTCAAATGTCCATTTATATGATTAAGCTCAACTTCCGCCTATTGACTTCGGAAACCATTGTAAAAATCCTTCAGCTAGGATTGCCGCTGGCTGATGTCGACCCGCCGACCTTTCAAAATTCAAATGTTTCACCTGATCGGTATAGCACACCCACGATCCTTATTAGTCCCTAACAACAATGCTAGCAGACACCAAAGTCTGCTTGATTCAACAATTAATTTGAGTAGGTAGAAGCGTTTAGTCGGGTCAACTTTCACACATCACGATATGGAAAGTATACCGTGCAGACTGCAGAAGACTGGTCCAGTCGCTCAGTCCATCTACGATAATAATATATTTCCCATCGACCTTGCAACTCCGGTCACAAATTTAAAACGATTGTCGTGGAATGTAAATGTGTTTGCAAGGCTAGATCTGAAGGTGAGTAGGATCACGACCATACACTCCGTTATGTTATAGGCTATTTCCGGACTCACATGCCCGTAAGGGGTTGGCGTTGTATTACTACTGTGTCTTCAAGAAGTGATGTAACATTTAGAGTTGTTATTTCACTTTAGTTTTATAGCTTCATCAAAATAGATGGAAAGTTAAATTATGTTTTTCAACACGTATTACCGTTACATATTAAAAGAAAATTAGTGGGGGTTTAATTAAAATAGCTTTGACGGATCGATTATAATGTCTTGAAACCATTATAATGGTCAAAGGACGAAAACAAAGGAAAATCATAAATCACTTAATATAATTTTATTTTTAATCAATGTATTAATAAAATGTCAAAAACGTTCGAAATTCTAACTGGAACTCAAACTTTAAAAAAGTTCGAATCAATTGTTCTAGTGAAAAAACTTTGTGTTCGATAATTATTTTAACAATTTATAGATGTGTGTGGATAATTTGACAGTAAAAATACTCGATTTCCAGCTGCAAACAAAAAAAAAAATTTTGGCCAGTCTACAAGTTACACAGTACTTTCTTGGTGGAGGTGCCGGTCCAGACTTACCACAATATTTTACCTACTATAGAAGTCGAAGTTTAATAGAAAACCTCTCTGGAAGTTCGAGTTTAGTTCGAAGTTAAAAATCCAGGAAAAAATGGTACCAATGAATAACCAATGGTTGTACTTTGTGGCTGGTGGGACGCCATCATTATTATGATTTGACGTTTGCATTTTTTTTTAATTATTTCTAGGCATTTTGAGCAATACCTCGCGTTCTAACAGTATTAGTAGTGAGTTCCCCAAATCATTTTTAAATAAATTAGGCATCCAAATCGTTATTATGCTAAAAGTAAGACAAAATAAATAATTTCAATTCAATCCATGTAAAAAAAATTTGTTTTTACAATCATTATGTATGCCAAATCGCTAATTTAGTGGGTGGAATAATTGTTTTGCCTTAAATTATCACAGATTCCCTCGCAATGCAATATGTAAATATTATCTGTGCTACTCATAAAAAAATGGGTTATTGAAGAATTATTTATTATTTGGCATCTGAAAATTCTGAATAAATCTAAAAATCTACAAAGGATCTTGACAAATTCTATCAGAGAATAATTGAAATTACGCACTCTAGCTTCCTGCTTGGAAGTCAACCAAACCATAGTTTGGAGGTTATATTCCTAGGTTATATTGGACCACATCCTGTGTAGGCCCTCCGCGCACCGTCACGGCGCAGCTCGCCTGTTGCTTACTTCACGGCCACACTAGACAACAAGGACACTCACGAAAATTAGCATTGCCCCCAAAATTTAGCACTTCACGATGACAGGGGATTTAATATGGTATAATTTGGCATTGTAAATATATCCTGGTGATTTTAGGGCAATTTGTTGTGTTAATGTTTTAAAGATAAATTTTAAAAAAAATGCCCTTCAAATTCTATAATATTAAGGCACACAATCATGGCTCTCTTAACATCCCTACTATAATAAAGGTTTTAATTTAACTTATACAGGCAACCGAAGTTGTTGGTTTGCATAACTTATGCCGTATTTTTAATTAAATACAGGGTCTAAAAAAATAGGACTATTGCCAGTCTAACAATAGCAAGGCCATTTAGCTAACGAGACACCCCAAATTATTGGCTTTGATAATTTAAAATTTTGGGCAAAAAACAAAATAATTTTAAATTTCAAAGTGGTTCATTGGTATGGACCGTCAGGAACAAAACCCCTCGGTAATTTCCTCATAATATTATGCTAAAACACCCGTTCGTTATGGAAAATAATATTTCTGTCACTTTGCTTTGACATTTTCCAAGGTGAAGGTTGTTGAAATTTGGGAAATCTGTCGTAAAAACGTCGGGTACGACCGAACGAGTGATACTCATGGCATAATGTGCTAGGCTAGGAAAGGTATGAAATGAATGAAGATTAATATTTTAACTAATAAGTCTCCAACTTTCATCTGATTCATTATTGTGAAAATTTAACATTAAAACCAACTTTCAAGGTAGTATGAAAAAACCTTGTGTTTAAAACATTACCCAAATTATATCATTCATAGTGTTTATAAATAGGTTTTATATTGTACATTTTAATTGTGTAGGCGTAGTTTATATATATTTTTGTTATTTTAGGGCCCAATCATTAAATGACCAATAAATAAATAATAAATAAATAATAAATACAATTGTCAGTATTTACTTTGAAATATTCTTGCTATGCTTTACACAAACCCCTTCCCTCATTCCTCTGCCAGTGGGCTATTACATATTTAAAACTATTTATAAAAATGTATAGGTATTATCTTCCTCTCGTCTCAAACCTCCTTCCTCGCCCCCCCCCCCCCCCCCCCCAATCGAGCCTTTAAAAAATCCCAATATCACGTGTCACTGTCATGTGTGTCAGTTTTCGCAGATTTTCTAAATGGGTTTTGTGTAGTTTGACTGGTTACTTCTTTGTTATCGTGTACGTCTGAACGACGTCAGTGAAATTTGTTACTGAACTAACTAACAAAATTTAGCTCAAGGCCTATTGAGAGGGAAAGAATAAAAATGTCGAAATAAATAAGAAGAAGTCGTCCGCTTTTATGCCTTCTTCGACCTTAACCGCTTTAGTTCTACTTTTTGTCTTCGACTAATAATTGAGAATGTGTAATCTTCATGATCTTCATGTACGTATCTTATCTTGCGTCTTGCCAAGTGGAGTAAAAATTACCCCCACAAAAACAAAAACTTGTAAAAATACAGCCAAACCTTACACACTAAAAAGAAATGAGATCAAAAAAAAAGGGCCAAGCTCATCTACCCTTCCACATTGGGCGCATTCTTAATTCATAAACGTACAGTGTCCCGTAAAAAACATCTTAGAAAAGCTTGGCAAAATAAAATTTTGCAACTAGTATTAATTTAAACATTAGTTCATGGCCATCCAAATTCTTTTAGCTATAGCAGTATCAGTAGTAGCAAAGTGATTTTAAGCATGTTTCATCCATTTTTTCATCAAGAAGGAATGCTCGTACACCACCAAATTTGGGCATGTTTTGTCAGGATTTTAAATAGTTGTTAAGTTCACCTCACGTTTCATGACCGGTTAGGTGACCCTCGAAATCACCCCAACTTGCTTTCTATGTATATAAGGTGCCTGAGTGTTGTAGGCACCTCGGCTTGGCTGCGGCGCCCTAACGGGCCCCATAGATCCTATAAATAACAAACACCCCTTTTAACAGAATTCAATTTAATTTTGTAACTGTAGTCTGATGCAGAGAGATAAATTTTTCACAACAATGACAAAAATAGACTACAAAATGGTAAGATAATTTGAAGCACTGTACGGCCCAAAAATATATATACTTACTACATATTTTGTCATTCAGAAAATTATTTCATACATTTGAAATAAACCGGGGAAGAAAACGTCGTATTACGTATTATTCTGTGGAACATAAATGCCATATGGAGTCCCCCACCCCCCTACGTATTCTAAAAAGAGTTCCTACGCGTCTGAAAACCCAAACATTACACTAAACATAATATACCTCAAAGCCACTGTTCCATACTCATGACAAAGTACTAACTTCCAGTTGCAGCATTGCATTGTAATAGGAAGAGTATGCGTTGTGCGTAGACAAGACATATTGGTACAAATTTTAACCGATTTGACCCCTTTAGATAACATTTAGGTAATTTGGAATGTTGGATGGTTCCAGAGAAATGCAAAATTGCACCGAGCAGTGCATTTATTTTGTAGTGCTTTTTTGTGTCACTTAATACAAACCTATTTTTTTATAATCAAATTACCATTTATTGTTTGTCGTACCTTATGGTCGAGATACTGTGGGCTGTGGTTGAACTCACTATATATTTTAATAAACGTTCTTTAAATTGATAAGTGTTTTGTTTTAGACCAATTAACTATAGTATTTTTTTGAACGAATTACTAATTTTTTCTAGCATATATTATAAAATTTTTTTATTTAGAAGTATACTGAAAAAAGTATATAATATAAAGAACATCATACTCTATCTAAAAAAAAAAAAAAAAAAAAAAAATTCTATCACTTTGTTTTTTTCATTTTGGAAATTAATTTTATTTTCTCTATAATAAAACCTTTTACTTGTACATTGAAAAATAAGGGAAAATCATTATTATTGTAATACATCAGATATACCCTTTAATGAAATATTCCAGCGAAATCGAGCTATAATTTGTAGATGAATATAATAAAAACTTCATTATCTAATTTGTGAAAGACAGTATGGGATTAAGCACACTCACGCCAGCAGACCCATACTAACTTGGAATGAGATTGGAGAATCCTAAACGTTTCTGTCAACTTTGTTTCGAATCTTTCCACTAAGTTTTCAAGTGTATGTACGAAGTGGGGTGAATATATATTATAATCAATATCAATATGCACACGCCTTCTGTATGAAATAAAATCTTTCTATGTGTGTGGGCGGAGTGGGGCGCGCGGGAGCAAATCTAGTTATTTCCTGGAAACATATTCACTTCAATGGAGACGTAATGAAATAATTGAATATAATTTCCCTATACAAGGATTCGTTTACACAGATTTTCTCATAGCGGAACGAATTGTCGTGTTGTATGTTTTTCCTAGCGACGTCTCGTGTTTTTTGTTTCTCAACTAGGTCAAGCTCACAGGGTGCATCACTCTAATTGTATTCGTTCGTGTTGCTTGCATTAGGTTATAAACTCGTAAAATTTCCCTCGAGGGAGCTCTAGTTTGTCCCACCAAGGTTGATGAGAGAGGGTGGGGGAGAGGGGTGCCAGACCACACCCCTCAAGGGGATTGCAAGGTGGTTGATGAGCGGCGTGCAAGGGGTTAGGTGACACCAGGGACGGACTCAAGGTTCAAGTACGTTCAAGCCTGTCAAGGAGTGGCAAAACTGGGTATAGCCGAGGTTTCGGGACGTAAACATGCATGTATGCTGTCTTGACAGACCCAGATATTTTTTTTTCACGTTTATTTTGCAGAAATCTCCCATAAGATAATAATGATAACATAATGTACCGTGGTTCATTGCATATTGATGTCGACGGGGAGTGACCTGACGACGATTCCTCAACCGATCAATTATGGGAAGCAGTGTCGATCAGTTATCCTCTTCTTGGTGATCTAAACGCATTTCAATTTTCCCCATTTTATGATTTTAAAAAAAAATTAAAAGAATTTAAAAATAATAATAATAAAAAAATAAAATTTTGATAGCAAGCACGTGTATGAGAGTATCTAGCCGCCGGAAGAAGAAAACCTACAAAAAATTCGACTTTCGTTGAGCGCCCGGTGACAAAAGGTGCGTCACTTGTTTCATTCGAAATGGTGGAGGTGCCGGGTCTTGAGTTATCAAACTTTCTGAAGGATTAGCCACTCCTTCCTTACCGACAGCGTCATTAATAAGGTGACCAGACGTACCGGTTTGACCGGTACAGTATCGTTTTCAGAACACTTGTACCGGTGTACCGAGAGACTCGTTAAAATGACGTATTTGTACCGGTTTGCAATTTTGGAGGGGAAATGTCCCCGGGATTCAGTTCCAACTGTACCGTGTGGAAGGATACTGTTTTACGTGAAAAAAAAACACTCTGATAAATACTAATAGTAATAACATTGAAATAGTTCTTCCACTTCCAAGAAGATAATTTATTTTCTTTAGGGGTGGGAAAACGTATTTTTCAATGATTTTGGTGGAAGTGCCGGGTCGTGCTCGAGTGTGAAAAAAATAAATCGTTATCTATTCTTACCATGTTTTTTTTTTATATCTCGTGGGAAACCTGTTATAAGGTGCAATAAGCCCCTCTTCAGGTGAACTAGGTATGTGCGGATAGGAAATTGTGAAGGGATGTCCGAGGGCTTTAAGAGGACTCATTCCCTTGAATTCGCAATAACGTCTGAGGAAAACCTCGGGAAAAAGACTTCAGTTAGGATATCCGGTCTCGTCGGGATTCGAACCCGGGACCTCCCGAAACAGAGTCGAGCGCTTAGCGCCCGACTACTACTACTAACCTCAGTCTTTTGATACAAATTCATGTTCTTTTTGGAAGTTCTTAACTTTCTTTTGGCACAAGTAATAAAAAAATATGTCACTGTACTGTAATGTTTGTATCAACATTTTCATGTTTTTCCAATTACTACTGAATTATGTCATAGCCCTAGCCCTAATAACATTTGTGCTTGATGATCATTAAAATGATCTCGAAAGAGATAACATTTTAAATCAATGTTACTCTTTTACTTTTGGAACCAACATATAGGCCTAGATATATCAATAAATAAAATTAATATTGAACATAATTGTAAAAAAAAATGGTCGAACAGTAATAGTGAATATTTAATACAATCCAGAAATTATAATTTTTTTTAAATTTCTGGATTATTCCACCTATGGGAGTGTTTCCCGACTATCCAAATCGAGAAGTAACAGTGAAACTATAAAAAAGATGAAGTACTCGGACTCGAGTCGACTCGAATAAAAAATCAAGACTTGCACCCCCCCAATTTTCTCAGTCATTATTTGCTTTGATTTTGTTTATAAAAAATGAAAAATGAAAATGTAATAATCATGCAAGATGCAACTGAACTACATTTTTTATTAACTAGGAAGCTTCGCAAACGCTTTTTTTAGTCGCGTTGATGGATGAGCTTTTTTAAGTTTTTAGTTTGCGTGGGATCTCTTTACTTTTGCAAGTGCTTTTTGAACGCATTGTAGGTGATTGTTGTCAAGTTTCTATTGTTACTTGTTGATTGTTATTATATACCGCAAAAACTTATATTAAAAACATTATTTCTATGGATTCTGGCTAACTTTTCCAACTTTTTCTTTCAAAAGGTACTACATCACCAAAACATTAATGTCCATGTGAAATATGAACGTTGTAGCCCCACCCGTTTGGTCAGAATCGGCCCCAATGTCACGAAAATATCGCATTAAAAATCGAAAAAAAATCGTAAAAGTACGATATTCATGAGAAATATTTCTTCGATTGTACCCAAAAAAAGTGGGGAAGTCTAAGTCAGAGATTTCGAGGTCCTCTCCAATTTGATCAAGATCGCATAATATGCCGTTTGCCCGGTAGAGAGCGAACAAACAGACAAAAAAAAACAAACAAACAAACAAACAAACAAACAAAAAACATCGGAGCTAAATGTTTTGAGGGGTCAGTGAAATTGAAGTTTTCGCTTCGCTCATCCAATTACACACATACACTAATTATTTCGTTGTGAAGACAAAATGTATTAATTAAAAGTTAAAACATGCATATTATACAAATTCAATAATTATCTTGATTGTTATTGAGTTTTTCATTCATTCAATAGTATGATGCCCCCATAAATACTGCAATACATTACACGCACTATTTTCTGCAGTGCTTGTATTTTATTTTGTACTATCATTTTTAAACCACTAAATAAAGATTTTATGACTACAAAAATGTACACATTAAAACCATTTTAAATTCATATTTTCATGTTAGAACGCTGTTTTCTGGGCATTTGACAAAATATATATATCGAAATCAAATTTGCCTCCAGCGGCTGGGGCTCTACTCCAGACCCCAAAATGGTCCATGGAGTACAAACAACATATTCTTACACTTTAGTTGTCCCGGTTTGTAACTTTCAAAATATGGTATCCTTTCCTTAGTCATAAAACATGCTCTGTATCATCATTGTTTATTGGTCAATGCCAACAAAACAATCGCCTGACGATTGGACGTTATATTCGGTTTTTAACGTGAGATGTGATTATGGAACACACACACAAACGGTGGACGGACGGACAGAAAAGTGATACTTATGCGGGAGTGTTCACGAGACAAACATGTACACGGCACGCTCGAAAGCACTCAAATTCAGATGCACATCGCTATGGAGAAAAATTGAAACGACATACGATGTTCTAAATTGCACAAGGCACAGATATTTTTATGCAGAAGAACATACATCAAACAGAATTGATGTATGTAATAAACCCTACTATACACCAAATTGTTATCAACAGGAAAAAGAAGAGGTTGTTCCCGCCGCGTGTTATTTGGGTGAGCGTAGCGAAGATTCCATTTCACTACACTGGAGAAAAAAATTCCGGAATTTTTTTTTTTGTATTTTGTTTTTTTGTCAGTTTGTTAACACGATTCCGGCTAAACCGATACTCCATATTATGATGAAATTTTCTGGAGGCCTTCGAAATCTCTGAACTTAGAACTGCCACGTTTTTTAGTTTTGAGCGCAATCGAAAAATTATTTCTCATGAAAATCGCAATTTTACGATTTTTTTCGATTTAAAAAAAATTTCTTCGACTTATACATGCTGCTGCTTACATGCTTTATCCGATTGTAATAATTTTTTCACAGAACCGTAATTTTATGAATTAAGATATATTTTTTAAATTTGAGCGTAATTAAAAAAATTATTTCTCATGAAAATCGCGGTTTTATGACTTGTTTTATTTAAAAAACTTTTTTTGGCTTATAACACCTATAGTGAGAGCTGTAAAGGGGAGGAAACACTTGGATATTGCAAATCCGGATACCAGCGTGAAATTTTGCATGGGGGTAGATAAAAATATCAGAATTAAAAATCCGCCGGGAGGCAAGCGATATCTCACCCCCAACACCCCCTAAATCATCCCCTAAAATTAGAATAATTCATAGCTCTAACCCAAAAAAGAATTTTTATTCAAATTAGTTACTAAAATTATGTTTTAATGTGTTTTAACCTAATCGGCCTATTCTCATTTCCTAAACCACATTTTTTCAACCCCCATCCCTAATTGTTTATAATATTTTTACCTTAATTTCCAGCATTCACCAGTGAGGCACCTAGGGAGTTATCAGCATGAAATTTGGCATGATGGTTCATAATAACCTGAAAAATAATAATCCGCCGGGAGGCAAGCGATATTCCACCCCTTTTGTTCTCTACCACCCTTAACTTTGGGAAAAACGTAAGGTAGTATTTAATACATTTTGAATATTTCAATTGCTGATTAAAATTATGAGTCGATGTGTTATAGTCCAGTCAACAAATCATTCATACAAAACAAACAACTTTTTCACCCCAACCCTAATAATCATACTTTTAGTGACAAACAATGTTGAGTAAGTTACTAACATGAAATTTGGCATGGTGGTAGATAAAATATAATAATTACTATTCTGTTGGGAGGCAAACGATATTTCACCCCTCGTGCCCCCATCATCCAAAATTGGAAATTTGGTACTGGTCGTTTCTATAATTTTAATTTTTAAAATTTCCAATAATATTATGCTCAAGATGTTTCCATCAACAACCAAATTTCTCGTGTTTTTTTTCCCCACCCCCCTTTGTTTTTTTTCCCAAAACTTTTTAGCATGAAATTTGGATGGTGGTAGATAAAAAAATAAGAATTTCTATTCCCTTGGGAAGAAAAGATATTTTTACACCAAATGCCCCTTTTAAAATTGGAAAGCGTGTTCAATGATCGTTTTTTTTCATGGGTGGTTTTTCTGGAAGTATTCAATTAAAAAAAAAATTAAAATTCAATAGTTTTTGTTTTTTTAAGGGTCCGGCAGTTTTTGTATCTACGTTGTTAAGTTTGCCATTTCTAAGGTACATTTAAAAAAAATACTAAAAACTAAAGTTTTATTTTTTTCCCCCTGGTTTTTAGAATTTTTAATTTTTTTACAAATTAAACCCTCTTTTATTTCACCGGGAAATGTGTGGGGGAACCCATATCTTTTACCCCCCTTTAAAACCTAGTCCAACGCATGTAAAAATGCTTATTATTTAAATTTCCCTTTAAAAAACAAAAATATTGAATTTAATTTTAATTTTTTAATTTAATAATTTTTCCGATAACCAACCCCCTGAAAAAAAAGAATCATTGAACACGCTTTTCCCAATTTTTAAAGGGTGCACTTGGGGGTGAAAAATCGTTTACTTCCCAACGGAAAGTAATTTTTATATTTTTTTTCTATCCCCCATTTCCAAATTTTTATTTCTAATAATTTTTGATGAAAAAAATCACTGTTAGGGGTGGGGGGAGAAAAAAAAACGAGGAAAATTAGGTTGATTTGGGTGGAAACATGCCCCGAAACCCTAATATTATTGGATAATTTTTAAAAATTTTAAAAGTAATTTAAAACGCCTATTTTCCCCTTCCCCAATTTTTTAAGGGGTGATAGAGGGCACGAGGGGTGAAATATCTTTGCCTTTCCCAAAGGAATAGTAATTTTTATTTTTTATTTTACCCCCATGGCAAATTTTATGTTTGGGAACTTACTTAAAATGGGTTTTTCAAAAAGTTGGGTTTTTAAAAGGGGTTGGGGGTGAAAAAATTTTGTTTTTAAAAGTGTTTGGTTGACCGGGCCCATAAAACTCGACTCAAATTTTAATCGCAATTTAAAATATTCAAAATGTATTAATACTACTTTCGTTTTTTTTCCCCAAAATTTTGGTGGGAAGGGAAAAAAGGGGTGGAATATCGCTTTCACCGGCGGGTTATTTTTTTTTCAGGTTTTATAAACCTCAGCCAAAATTTTATGCGTAAATCCCCAGGTGCCCACTGGTGAATGCTGGAAAAAGGTAAAAAAATTTATAAACAAATTTGGGGTGGGGGTTTAAAAAAAGTGGGTTTTAAAAAATGAGAATAGGCCTTAGGTTAAAAAAACATTAAACATAATTTTAGTAAATAATTTGAATAAAAAATTTTTGGGTTTTGAGCTATGAATTTTTCTAATTTAGGGTGATTTAGGGGGTTGGGGGTGAAATTTGTTTTCCTCCCGGCGGATTTTTTTTCTGATATTTTTTTTTTTCAACCCCCATGGGAAAAATTTTACGGGTATCCGGATTTGCAAAGTTTTTTCCCTAACGCTCTCACTCTAATGCTTATCCGATTGTAATGATTTTTTCAACAGAACCTTAATTTTATGAATTTATATATTCGTGTGAAATTTGAGCGCAACAGATTTTTATTTTTATAAAAATCGCACTTTTACGATTTTTTAATTTTTTAAATTACGAATTATTTCGTTTTTAAAAAAATTTCTTTGACTTAGTAATGATTTTTCACAGAACAACAGAAAATCTGTATAACACATGGCAGCTCAATGCACCCAGTTACGCTCATCCAACAACGCGCCTGAAAAAGCGTTTGCTAAGCTTCCTAGTAGAATTCATGTATATCGATTCAATTTTTCTCCAGAGCGTTGTACATTTGAATTTGATTGCTTACGGGCGTGCCAAAGTCACAATTGTCTAGTGAAGACTCTTAATTACCATTTCATTTTGTAAATTTTTATTATTTAAAGTTACCTTTTTTATTGTTATAAATTTTTATTTTATTTTATATTTGCCTATGTGCGACCGTTTCTGTAGTACTATATTATGCTTGATGTGGAATATTGTTTTCTACAAGCGTATAGAGAATCAAAATTTGCTATGGTGGCTTATTTTTAATCAGATTCCTGTAGTTTATCCGAGGCCGCTGAAACGTGAGTCAAGATCTTAATTCAAAATTATAAACGAAAATGGTTTTCACTTTGCATGTTACGTATAATATTGGGATTCACGAAATACAACGTAATGTAAACAAGTTTTTATTTTTGACTCCTACACCCAACCCTATTGTATAAGTTACAATACGAGTGGCCAAAAGCAAAAATTATATATTTTACAGTTACACACCCAGCAAACACAGTGGTGCAGGGCACGGTCTGGGCACGCACTGTTCGTGCTGGCGGAGTGCCGGGTAACGGGCATGTAACATTTTGTCCTGCTGGGCGCGTACTGGCGAGGTACTGCTGCCAATATCACAATCTACTCACGGTCATGTGTCAACGTGCGATACCGGGCGCGTACTGGCGAGGCACTGCTGTCAACCGTACAGACGGGTACCGGGCATGTATCAACGTGTCCTGCAGGGCGCGTACTGGCGAGGCACTGCTGTCAACCGTACAGACGGGTACCGGGCATGTATCAACGTATCCTGCAGGGCGCGTACTAGCGAGGCACTGCTGTCAACCGTACAGACGGGTAACGGGCATGTATCAACGTATCCTGCGGGGCGCGTACTGGCGAGGCACTGCTGTCAACGGCACAGCCGAGTAACGGGCATGTATCAATGTGTTCTGCCGGGCGCGTACCGGCGAGGCACTGCTGTCAGAAGCACTGCCGAGTTACGGGCATGTACTGATGTGTCCTGCAGGGCGTGTACTGGCGAGGCACTGCTGTCAACGGCACAGCCGAGTAATGGGAATGTATCAATGTGTACTGCCGGGCGCGAAAAGGCGAGGTATTGCTGTTGATGGTAGAGCCATTAATATTCAACCTCTCTGTCCAGTAACGAGCAGATGTCAGATGTTTTATTTTAAGTATAAACGCAAATGTTCGCACATTTATTTGTAGACTTTGCACGAATAAATAGATTTAATCAAGTACACATCATTCTCCAGTTATTATTCTTATACACGTTCTTTGCGTATTTTATTGCTATTAATTAATGAAACATGAGCAAAACTTGATACGTAGGCCTATCCCTATCCGAAATGTAAAAGAAAGAACGTATGCGTCAAACTTTGCAAATAATATAATGCTTTTAACAAGACTGTTACTTTTTCATTATTCAACGATGTTGTCTTCAAATTTTAATGCGACATAATGCGTTAATATCCTATGAATAAGGTTCGATCGTTTTTGCTGTTACCTTAAAATATCAATATCGTTGTACTAAAAACAATCAAATGGATGAAAAACATTCAACATTGGAGTTCGTCTGCGAATATTTGTATTCGAGGCAATGTTGATAAATTCCTTGATTGGTCCTTTAATAAGTGTTTTATGTTGATAACGTTTTCGTTGGTGAATGCACTGCCTCCTAGATACTACTTATGCGTGACAATTCTTAAATTGCCTCATAGTCATACGCAATGACGTAATATAAGCTAAGCGCTAGACACACAGTAGGGCCGTGGGGAGCGTGGATGTTTGAGCCATCATGATCAGGGAAAAACCCACCGCCGTCTAAATGTATCGTACCTTTAAATTTAGCAGCCTTTGAGTTAACAAGCGGTGTAAAACCAAAACCACAAGATGGCGATTTCTCGGTATTATCAGAGTCGATAAAGAAGTTTCCCCTTTGGGGAGGTCCCCTTACTCCAAATCAAAACGGAATCTAACGTTCTGCGCGCTGGGAGCGGCTCCAATGTGAAACTAATAAAAGCACTGCACGCTAAATACGGTCAGTAGATTATCAATGTGCAGTGACGCTGAAATCAACAAACAACAGACGAAACGTCAAACTTCAATTTTATTTCAATCATATTAGCCCTGGGCCTAGTCTTTTAAAAACGATTTACTTTTGATTTATTATTGTACTATAAAGTGTTGCGCAGGCGTCACTGACATTTTCGTGCGAAATAATTTGAGATATGCCTTGTTCAAGCCTAACGGACGTAAGTGTAGCCTAGGCCCAAGGCCACAATACAGTTTTCAGACGTAAGTACGCCTTTGGCACTCAATCGAAATCTTGAACAATACATATTGTCGGCCTAGCTCCTAAGCTTAGGTCTACAACATTAGAAATATCCTCATTAATAAAGAGAGTTTGCTTTATGCCAAAACATTCGCCAACATTCGATCGTATTTAATATTTCGACGTTTCCGCCATTTGTCGTCATCGACTGTTAACTACTAGTAGAAAAGTGACGTACTTTTATTGAAGTAGTTCCATCAATCGTCACACAGAGTCGCGCGGAACGTTAGATTCCCAACGCCAAAAACCGACTTTTTATTTAACCCAGGGCGGTATAGGGAGTTGGAGGACCTCCCCAACGGGGAAACTTCTTTATCGACTCTGGTATTATTGAAGAAAAACAGTTTTTCTTCCGCAAATCTCTCAGTTACTCCAATTTCCGAATAAAGCAATTCAAGTTTGTGGACTATTATACTATTGTTTATCTGCATTAGGCTTTGAGTAATTAAAACTAGTTATTTGTGCGGGATGTGTGTCTGAACTAGGTCGTGCAGGTCTAGGGTTGCCTAGGAGAGGCCTAGGGCTTGTCAAACGTGTTATGTTAGCATTAATTGAATGTAGTCCTATAGCCTAATGGAACTTTAGGCCTACACTGTTGTATTATAAATAATTTTCTACATCTGGGCCTAGGCCCGGGACGGTTTCTGATTTGTTTTATGAGAGTTATGACAACTTTTCTCGTTTTACACATAGACGCAAAATTTAAAATGTCCGCCATCTGTTTACGTATTTTCTTATCCCTTGTCGATCAAATAATCCACTGCATCTTAGTTCATTCAACTAGATGAAGTATCTATGTTGCAGTGAAATGATTTTTCCCTGATCATGATGGCTTTCTAACGTCCATGCTAGCGCTCGGTTGGAAGGATAGGAGACTGAGCGTCTAGCGCTTTGCTACGCAAACTTATATTACGTCATTGGTCATACGCACTTACGTACCGTAACGTACGCCTAGGCTACGAACTCAAATTCTATAATGCGGAATGCCGTATCTACATTAGCTGTCCAGCAATATTAACGTTATTTATATATCAGTGAAATATGTATTATTATTCTACTTACCTTGTATATTGATCTATATGAGATAATAAGATTATCATAGAAAGTCTGTATATAAAACACTGAGATTGCCTTTTTGATTCTGGCGTTGATCCGCGGGTGTTCGCACTGTCCATACCACTGATTGCTATAACTAGGGAAACGCCAAAGTCGTTGTTAAACGAGTGAGTGAGCCATGTGTTGAGTACCCGGTAACATTCTCTTTTCGCACTCCATCTATGACTAAAGCGGCCCCCACACGTTCAAACATTTCGTAAAAGTTGCTTGACAACAGCCGTTTGACAACATGAGTCCCCACTCGTGAAGCCGACGTGCGTGGACACAGCGGGGGGTTACATCTGGCCAACCCTCATTAGAGGCCATTCCTTGCGTTCGGAAGTACGCAAAAAGAATGTCTCCTTCATTATCCAAGCATAAAGTTGCGTGTGCTATTGTTGGGGGCACAAACCTTCTCCCTGAAGACGTGATTAATGATCTCTTTTCGTACGAAATGTTTGAGTAGCCCCCCAGACATTCAAACATGCTGTCAAGCGCGGTCAAAATATCAAAACGGTTTGAAAACTACGATTTGCTTGACAACACGCTGACACGCCCCCCCCACACGTTCCAACTTGCTGTCAAACACGATGTTGTCAAGCAACTTGTACGAAATGTTTCAACGTCTGGGGGCACCGTTAGGTCGCCAGAACCAGCCACACGCAAGGGGTGGGTATTGGGGTAGGTGGTCAGAGGCAAGGGGCCAGGCCGACGCTTGGCCGGGGAGGGCATGTGGCCTGTGACGAAATCAGGCCGGGCGCATGCTAAGGACCGAGGGCAGGGGTGGGTGGGGGGGGGGGCGTATTCAACTGCATATTGTGTCACCGTCCGAGTTGTCGTCGTCGTCGTCGTCGTCGTCGTCGTTTTTTTTTTTTTTTTTTTTTGACTAAGGATGCGTCAACCGTGAGTCACTCATAATGCACCACTCTAGCCTAGGGGCATATGGGAGGAGGGGCCCATGCTGCCAGAAACCACCCACGGGTTAGGGGAGGAAGGGGGTTTTTAAACGGGGAGGTAGTCATAGGGAAGGAGAAAGTTCCGACGACGACCGCCAGATCTCGCCTCTTTAAAAATAATTAAATATGTTTTTAAATGCATATAACGCAGTATAGTCCATCGTCTGTGACAATATAATGGAAAACATAGCCAGTACAATACGTGAAAGTATTGCAAGGTTTACTCAATCTACGAGCGGAATTTGGATGTACCTTATTGACGGCAACATTCGATAAACCTTGGACACGGCATTTCACTGCCAGGTAAAAATAACAAACATAAAATATTGTTTCGAAATCAACAGCATTGTCGTTAAAATAATTTTATACACATTGGCAGCCTATTTTTCAATTTATTATTTCTTGTAGGTTTAAATCGCAATGGATCTAGCTGATTTTGTTAGCAGTTCTCAGTAAACTCGTACGGATGTCTGTTTAAAATTTCAGCGCAATCTGTTCAGCGATTTGGCTGATTTTTAAATTTTAACGTACACACACACACACACGCACGCAGATAACAGAATGACCGCCGTTTAAGTTTCGCTCCCTCGTTTAATTATTTTCTATTAAAAAATATCGATCTTTGGTTGGTTATCGCTCACCTCGTCGATTGCGTGGGGGCCTACAGGGTTGGCCTGGTCGCTTTGATTTTCTGTCCCCACTAAAATCAGTTATATAACTGAGTGGGTTGACTAAAAATACAATTTATTTATTTATTACATTTTAAACGTATTTGACAACAAAAACAAAACAGAGCTCTTGGTTCGGTACTTAGCGCTAAATGCTCATTGCGAACAACTGCACAACAATCAAAACTTGTTGCGTGGACCAAGGAGGTATGAATAATGTATACCTCCTTGGCGTGGACAGGCAGGGAACGAGGAGTCACGAGTAGCATCTAGGAGGCAGTGCATGAATGTATATGTGCATGGCTAAAGATATTGTAAATTAAATAGAATATAAATATTATTATTAGAAAATGTTATAACTTTATTACGGATAAATTTATATAAATATAATATACATGTTTTTATTAAATAACTTGACTAGGAGACGGAGTTTTATGTATTTCTATAATGAGACCAAGATGGCAGTGTTTGTTGTGATGTATGTCGATGTGATGCTCGGAGCACGGAGGCTCGGAGGCGGAGTTTCATGTTTAAATTGTTGCCATTAGAAGTTGGATGAAAATGTCCGAAATATCGCTGATTTTTTTATTTTGTTATAAAGTATAAGTACTATTATTACTAACATGTATGTAATCCATATATGTTTAGACGTTTGTCAATCTAACAATGCATATAAATAACAAATAAAACATACGATTTAGAATTAATATAATTATAATTATAACAAAAGCTGAAACTGGACTTACCGTATCTTACACTCAATACTAATTTAGTAATTAGTACGACGACTGACAAACCCAAAAAATTTTATTTAAACGGAAATTGACTTGAAACTTAGTTGATTTAAGGTGGATTTGAAGGTAATTTTATTTAAGGTGCACGTTCCGGTAATTATTGATTTGCTACTTTAACTTCTAGCACACAGTTTGTAACTATTTCTACAAAGAATTTGTTTATTAAAATAATAATATCATATTACCAGCTACGTATAATACGCCTATCTTCCAATGTCAACTAATCAAATTAACAGCCAAGAATGTTACTTATTAGTTATTTTAAATTAACTATGATCAATTATTTTTAAAAGTTAATAACAATAAAACATAATAATACATCAAATTTATAAATTATTAATATGTTCAGTACTTAAGCAGATTCACAAAGGGGATCTTATACAAATACAAGTCTCTTGTGACATTTCCATTGTGTTGCCCGACATTAATGTATTATATTATTTGTACAATTACATATTTAAGTAGGCCTAATTAAAATTATTTCCTCACAAATCCTCACGCATTCAGAATTACGTATTATTTATTTATGTTTCACATCAAGTTTATAAAGTCTGACTGCTACACGAAATTACTTTTAGATAATGCTTCTATTTTGTGTATAATCCAAGTATAGATCTAAATTATTGGTTTTTTCTTGTTGTATACAAAGGGCTAGACAATTTTATAAGACATTTTTTCCGCCTCAAATTTTAATAATTAATGCCAACATTATTGTCATTATTATAAACCCGATATAATAATTTTATCTAGTGTATTTGTTGCATATCATTGAAATTATTAATAATTAATGCTAAGTTTTGCCCACAAATAACCATATCAGTAAGAAAGAAAATAATAAATAACAATTCTTATTAACAATTTGAGTCGTAAACGCATGTTATGTTCTGCAGTTTTATGTTTCGAATTACCCGCTCATGGGCAAGACTCTCATAAGCCAGCTAACGCGCTCTGCTACTTATAGGTGGGAGTATCCGAGTGGTGAAAGGGGTGCGGGAGTGGAGGAAGGTATCTCGTGTTCGAGTCCGGCTCATGACGATAAAATTTATTCCTGTATAACATGTTCTGTCTACTACCATGTACTTGTTCTTCCATACACTGTCAATAATAATATGATCTTAATTGTACCTCTTAATTAAATGCAATTTTTTTTTTTAAAATTCGTTTACAAATTGGGTTATTTGCGTGGCTACCAGATGGCGCCAGCGTAGTGCCTTTTTAGTTTTTAATGCTGGGCGCGTGCTGGCGCGTGCCGTCGAGGCCGTGCTGTCCCGGTGTGGCAGCATATGAGTACGATAGCCCATCATTACCCAGTAGTATACATATTTTATCACAGGTTTTTCCACTAGTAAAATTGAGCCAGCCCAGCTTTACTTATAGGTAAAACGGAGCTATAATATTATTACGCAAGGAAGTATATTTTTACCTAGACCTACACACAGGAAAGGGTAATACTAACCAGAATATTTAGATTTGAATGGTCCGTTATTAAACTTGGTTAAGTATAGGTGTTACAAATTATTTTAGAAAAAGCAGATATATCATAGCACGGTAAAAATCAGCCAGTATATATAAATTTTGTATATGTACCATCGGTGTTTGGAGAGACAAATTGAAGGATGAACCAGTTTAAATTTCCTTTTAAACTTGTATGTTAACGGTTATAAGGAGTGATAAAACTTTAATAAGTTTTAAAAAAAATTTAATTTATCATAGAAAAATGCGCGTATTATCTTTTTTT
>JAMZAV010010391.1:0-23203 GCA_024449915.1 Sweltsa coloradensis
TTTTCCCCTAGTTAGACAGTAAGCCAGCAAACGAAGTCTTTATAACGCTACTCGATCGGTCCTTGGCCGTGAGCATTGTCTGTATGTTAAATGTATGTCTGTCCGAGCTCATACGGCCGAACGGCCGAATAGATTGAGCTGAAATTTTAAACAGACATCCGTGACCAGGTAACTGAGAACTGCTAACAAAATGAGCACAATCCATTTCGATTTAAACCTAAAAGAAATAATAAACTGTAAAATGGGCCTATCATGAGTAGGAATTAGTTTAACAACAAGGTTTGATTAAGAAAAAATATTTTTGTTGTTGTTTATTGTTTGTGGCTGTGAAATGCCGTGCCCATGCAAGGTCTATCGAATGTTGAACGTCAAGGTACCCCCAAATTCCGCTCGTAGATTGAGTAATGAGTAAACCTTGCAAAATTTTCACGTATTTCGTACTGGCTATGTTTACCATAGTAGGCCCTATTGCCACAGATGATGGACTACACTGCGTTATATGCATTTCAAAACATGTTTAATAATTTTTAAAATTCAATCCTGAAATAATTACAAAGTCTTTCCCGACCAGGGCCCCGATTCATGTACATTTTTATCCCGGTATAAGCAGAATTCGGTGGTATAAGTGCGGTATAACTCCGAATCCAATTCATGAAGACTTATCCCGCCTCGCACGGGGATAAGAAAATATGTAAACAGATGGCGGACATTTTAAATTTTGCGTCTATGTGTAAAACGAGAAAAGTTTTCATTACTCTCATAAAACAAATCAGAAACGTCTCGGGCCTAGGCCCAGATGTAGAAAATTATTCATAATACAACAGTGTAGGCCTAAAGTTCGATTAGGCTATAGGACTAGATAAAATTAATACGAACATAAGGCCGCGTTTCCATAACTTTGTTTTAGTCTTAAGAAATTGTTATTGTTGTTATGGTAACAAGGAATCCGATATCCTGATGGTATGTAATGTTTCAGTGGCCTGTCATAATGATGTTAAAACTTTTCATTGGTCATCGTAAAAATAACAAAACGTCTGATTGGTCCGTCATAAGAATTATGGTTTGTTATAACAATTTCTTAGGACAAAACGTAAACAATTTAAACACGTATTTCCTACCCCCTTATAACTAAACCTGTTTAGTCTTCCTTTATATTTATTTGTTTGTTATTTGCTTCCAACTGGCAGTGTACTTAATTTACAAATCATTTTTTGTTCTTATTGACATTGTTGACTTGGTTTCCTTTTTTCGCAGGCCTATGGCCTCTAGTAATTTCTCTCTTAATAAATATTTCAATTCACAATCTTTAAAGTGTTTTAGAAGTTTATTTATTATGTATAACTAGCAACAGCAACATCTACGGTGCCTATGATTTATACAGTCTTACCAGAGACACGTTATGGCCATTCGTGCACATAATTTTGGACCGTACCGGGCCGCATCAGACTGTGCTTTGCTGGTTCGTTTAGAAGTCTAGGATTCGACGTCAGGCATTACCTGATTCAAATAGACATTCTTCACTTCAATTTGGTAAGCATTCCTTCCAAATATAACTAGAACTTATTACTCATTATGGAGGCAGATAAAAAGAAATTACTCTTTAAAAAAAGAACATCTTGCAAAGCAGCCCTTACAAGATTACAAACTTTTATTGATTCTTTCGATGTCTCAATACATGACATATTAGAATTGAAGGTGAGAAACGCTAAATTAGAAGATATTTGGAAAAGTTATCTTTCTTATCAAGAAGAAACTAGAATTTGAGGACGACGAACAGGATCATGCAATTGATAGAGAAGTTTTGAAAGTCAGTATTACAGAGTCCAAGCAAAATACTTGAGGTTTTTGGAACTACCCGTTGATTTAAATCAACATGGACTAGAACCAGCTGTTGGGTCTAGGCCTACCTCAGGCGTCTCACACAATGGGCACAACTTACAAATAAAGCTACCCACAATAAATCTACCTAAATTCTTAGGAAATGTGGAACTATGGCTACATTTCAAGGACACATTTGAAGCCTTGATAGTAAACAATCCTCAATTGTCAAGTATTCAAAAATTCCACTATTACTGTCGTCTCTCCAAGGAGAACCACATCAACTGGTGCAAAATCTGCCGATTACTAATGACAACTTTCAAATAGCGTGGCAACTGGTCACACGCAGGTATCATAACACCAAGTTAATAGCACAAACACATGTCAGACAATTACTGCATGTGCCCTCAATTACTAAGGGTACTGGAGCAAATCTTCGAAGCCTTATAAATCATGTTCAAACAAATGTGCATGCTTTAAATGCTTTAGAATTCAATATTCCATTGCATGAAGTATTGATAAATCAGATTGTCTATGAAAGCATTGACACTGAGACCCGTAAGGAGTGGGAAATGCATTCAGAATTAGATGAAATGCCATCGTTTGAGTCTTTGATTTACTTCTTGGAAAGGAACTGCAAGGCACTTGAAGCATAGGCATATCTACATCCACTGAAGCCAAATCTCAGAACAAATCAAACTTGAATATTAAACCCACAAGCAAGTCACAACATTCTTACATAGCTGTCAACGGCCAATGTATTCTCTGTTCAGAAAACTCATGCATTGTATAGATGTACAAAGTTTGCGAACATGAGTCCTCAGCAGCGCTTCACGCTTGTGAAACAACACAAGTTATGTTATAATTGCCTCATGCCATTTTCTATTAATCATGAGTGTTCTACACATCGCTGCCACACTTGTAATAAAAGGCATCACACCATGCTACACTTAGATTCTCTGACATCGCAATCCACCTCTGATAACAGTGTGCACTCCACACAAGCTTCAACTCAAGAATTTAAATCTCCCGCTAACAAGACTTACTGTACCTTCAACGAAAAGGGTTCAATCTCAGGTTTTATTAGGAACAGCGGTGGTAACCGTGAAAAACAAGTATGGACAATACGTTCATTGCAGAGCACTGCTTGATTCTGCATCTCAGGTAAACTTTGTCACGGAATCATTAGTGCAAAAGCTACAACTGAAGAAATCAAACAGCACATTCCAATCCAAGGCATAAACGAGGTTAATGCTGAAACTTCCCACACAGTTTCGCTAAACTTAAAGTCAAGGGTCAGCGATTATACTACTACAATTGACTGTGCGGTTCTTCCCCGCATAACGGGCACAATGCCATCTACTTTTATGAATTGCGATAGTTGGGAAATTCCTAACGATATGATGTTGGCTGATGAACAGTTTAACCAACCTGGTCCTATTGATCTTCTCATAGGAGCACACGCCTTCTATGAAACCTTGCGCCCGAGAAAATGACACAAACTGGAAATTACCCAGTATTGCAAAACACTGACTTGGTGGACGATTGCTGGCAAAACACATATCAAGTTGTCAGCTCAATCAAATCACCACGTTAACTTTGTTGCGCAATCAGGATTCACTAAAAAATCAACTTCAACGCTTCTGGGAAATCGAATCTATTTGCCTCGATCAACCTGTTATGTCTCCGGAGGAACAACAGTGCGAGAAACACTTCTCTGAGAACACTACTCGACAACCAGATGGAAGATTCGTTGTCAAACTTCCAACGAAGATTGATCCAAAAGTTCTTGGAAATTCCAAGTGCATTGCAGAACGTCGACTAAATCAAATTGAAAAGCGTCTAGCCAAAACCATGATCTAAAAGCCAAATACCATACCTTTATGGATGAGTATCAAACAATGGAACACATGGATCAAGTAACAAGTGAGGCTGTTGAAATTAAAGAGGCTTGCTATTATCTTCCACATCACCCAGTGTTCAAGACTTCTACTACTACATCTACTCGTGTAGTGTTTGATGCAAGTGCTAAGTCCCAAACGGCATATCATTAAATGATATCTTGCATACAGGACCTACTGTCCAACAAGATTTGCATTCCATTGTGCTACGATCCGAACACACAACATAGGAATTGTTGCGGACGTTGCTAAAATGTACAGACAAATTTTGGTGCATCCCGAAGACCAAAATCTGCAAAGAATTCTTTGGCGACTATCTCCTGAAGAAGAATTGCAGACATTTAAGTTCAAAACGGTTACTTATGGAACCTCAAGTGCTCCATTTCTTGCAACAAGATGCTTGAAACAGGTGGCCATTGATAATGAAGTAAGTGCTCCACAAAGCGCTAAGATAATCAAGGAAGACTTCTATGTTGATGATCTGTTGACTGGCTGCTTTAACTGTTGAAGAAGCACAACATATTTACACAGAAGTCTCTACTTTGCTCAAGCAAGCATGTTTTCGTTACGGAAATGGTCCTCCAACTCTACAGAACTTCTTGCAGTGATTCCAGAAGAACTGCAAAACACAAAGGACTGCTCTCTCTAGACTGTAATGAAAATATCAAGTACACTAGGATTAATTTGGGACCCGAAGTCTGATCAATTTCAAGTAAAGAGTGGCAAATCTTCTTTCTCCATTGATTACTCAAATCATAAAGATATTCTTCTGTCTCACATGACAAAAAGAAGAGTATTGTCTACTATTGCATCGATTTGATCCTCTTGGTCTAGTCAGTCCCATTGTAATTAGTTACAAAATATTCATGCAATCCCTGTGGCAAGATGGACTAGGATGGGATGACCCACTTGCAGCAAAACTGCAAGCAGATTGGCAACACCTTTGTGAAACACAAATTCCATTGCTCAGTGACATCAATATCCCACGCAATGTACTCAGGTGTGATGTTCCACAAATGCCTCAGTGGACATTTCACATTGCAATACGGGTGGTATACCCCACTGTATGTCCATGACGCCGTGGACGTACAATCCATGGCTTTTGCGACAGCAGTGAACGGGCTTATGGTGCATGCCTCTATTACGGGCTACAATGCCACAGGTGAAACTGCATCTAAACCCGTTGTGTTCAAAGTCCAAGGTAGCACCTGTTTAGAGAACAACTCTACCTAGATTGGAGTTGTGTGGCGCTCTCCTTCTAGCTCATTTATGTGACAAGGCAATCCCTGCACTAAATCTACTTGTTAGTGAAACCATCCTGTGGACAGACTCTACATTGGGATTGCACTGGCTTTCAGGCAGTTCATCAAGATGGAAAACGTTTGTAGGCAACCGTGTTGCTACCATCCAAGAACTCACAGCTAGTGCACACTGGAAACATGTGCCATCTGCATGTAATCCAGCAGATCTCGTGTCCAGAGGTGTCGACGCCACTACCCTGAAGTCATGTGAACTTTGGTGGCACGGACCTGAATGGCTAATTCAAGAACCATCTTTGTGGCCCCAGCTAGATATCAACCTTGTGCCGTCTCCTGACAGTGCAGAAGCCAGAAAAGCTTTGTTGCGACAAGAACAGTGCCAGAGGACTGGACACAAAAGTACTCTAAGCTGACCAAACTGGTTAGAGTTACGCCTATTGCAGAAGATTCATCAAGAATACCAGATTAGCAAGGAAGAACGGCAACTTTCAGCGCTCTCAGCCAAAGAGATGGAAGACAGCCTTCTAACATGTGTAAAAATTTTTACATCTATTTCATACAATAAGGAACTAGCAAGTCTATCTAACAATCACACCACTTCGCCAAAGAGTAAAGTAAAGAGTTTGACTCCATTCATAGATCAGCATGGGCTACTACGAGTTGGCAGACGACTCCAAAAAGCATCACTCTCCTATGATGCAATTCACCCAAATTATCTACCAGCAGATCATCATCTCACCAACCTGATCCTGAACAACGAACACATCAAGTTACTACATGCTGGACCACAACTGCTGATCTCTTCAATCCGCCAGAGATTTTGGATCCATCGATCAAAAAAACTAGTGAGAAAGATGATTCATCGGTGCACCAGGTGCTTCCGACTTAAGGCACAAGCTTCTCAGCAGTTAATGGGTGAACTACCAGCACAGAGAATCCATCCCACTCGACCGTTTCGCAATGTTGGTGTTGATTATGCTGGACCTGTCACCTTAAAGTTTGAACACCTCGCAGCAAGACAACAACAAAGGATATATAGCCGTGTTTGTATGTCTAGCGACCTAGGCTGTTCCACTTGGAAGTTGTTACAAATCTAACAACAGATGCGTTCATAGCGGCTCTAAGGCGATTCATTGCTCGCAGAGGCAACCCTCTCGAATACAATCTGGTAACGGAACCAATTTTCAAGGTGCTGCCCACCAACTCCATGGATTACACCAACTACTCAAGAAGAAAACCATTATCGTCAGGTGCAAGACATCCTCTCACAAGACAATTGTAATTGGTATTTATTCCGCCCCATGCAACCGCACTTCGGTGGCCTATGGGAGGCAGCAGTCAAATCCATGAAGTATCATTTAAAAAGGGTTATAGGAGACAAGGTCATGACTTACGAAGAGATTGCTACCTTTGCTAACTCAGGTCGAGGCCTGTATGAACTCCCGTCCACTTTGTACATTATCTAACGATCCTCATGATTTAAATTACCTCACCCTAGACATTTCCTTATTGGAGAACCTTTGACACAAATCCCCTCTGTTTGACCTTTGTGATACAAGTGTTAATAGGTTGACCAGGTGGCAGCAGGTGCAGCAACAGCTGCAGCAGTTCTGGGACGATGGTGCCAAGACTATCTACAAGAGATGCAGCAGCGTCGGCGCTGGCGCGACACACTGCCGAACGTACAACCTGGTGCAGTGGTGCTCTGAAGGAAGACAACGTTCCTCCATTGCAGTGGCGACTAGGAGTTATTGCAGACACTCACAAAGGACGTGACGACATCGTGCGGGTAGTGTGGTTAAAACCTCTCATGGAATCTTCAAACGGCCCATAACTAAAGTGTGCCTACTACCCCGTGTTGAATCAGCGTTGAAATGTCCAGCCCTTTTAAGGGGCCGGTATGTTTAGTCTTCCTTTATATTTATTTGTTTGTTATTTGCTTCCAACTGGCAGTGGTACTTTATTTACAAATCATTTTTGTTCTTATTGACATTGTTGGACTGGTTTCCTTTTTCGCAGGCCTATGGCCTCTAGTAATTTCTCTCTTAATAAATATTTCAATTCACAATCTTTTAAAGTGTTTAAGAAATTTATTTATTATGTATAACTAGCAACAGCAACATCTACGGTGCCTATGATTTATACAGTCTTACCAGAGACACGTTATGGCCATTCGTGCACAAAACCAATTAGTGGGAACGCGGCCTAACACGTAGACAAGCCCTTGGCCTCTCCTAGGCAACCCTAGGCTTGCACGACCTTGATTTGACACACATCCCGCACAAATAACTAGTTTTGATTACTAAAAGCTTATGCAGATGAAACAATAGTATGATAGTCCTAGGCTATTCCAAAATTTACGGCAATAATACGCCTTTTCTTTTCTTTTAATGATCTCACGCAAACTTCTGTCAGTAAATAAAAATGTAAAACAAAAGATGGAGCAAATTTGTAGTGTTCTTTTGCAAATCTGCTGATTTACATGGCTGTGGAATGCAGTGGAAAAAACATTTGTTGTACTTGTTGTTGGATTGAAAATTTCTGATTGGATGAGAGTTGCTCAGACTTAACCAGGCCTTATCCTGCCATGTCCTGCATTATACCGTCCTTATACCACTTATACCCGGGATAAATGTACATGAATCGGGGCCCAGGGGATTGAACCCACGTCCACCACATTTCGGCTATAAGGGCGCCTTACCGAGGCCCTCGTGATGGTACAGGCGTTGAGTGACTAATATATAGCTAGAGTCGTAACGGCCTATGCCGAGTGTCTACGGAAAGTTTTTGCTCCGCTCATGTAGTACTCCGCGAACAATGTAGGTGGCGTGCCCGACAGCTCGAGCGAAGCTACAGGTACCTAGCAGCAACTGTATAAACTACGTAGTCCGCAGCGCTGTCTGTATACTTTGCCATAAACTGCTAGTAGCAGAGCGGATGTCAACGTAAGTTAGGACGCGCGGAAATATTTAAACATAATATTATAATACATTTTACAACACAAGCATTTCGTTTGAAGGTTCGCGATTAACATTACAATCCATACACAAACAAACTTGTTTTCGAGTGTCGATATATAATATACTAAGAAGCTTCGCAAACGCTTTTCAGGCGCGTTGTTGGATGAGCGTAATTTTTTAAAAACGAAAAAAAGCATAAAATAGAGATTTCCATGAGAATAATTTTTCGATTACGCTCAAATTTCACACGAATATGTATTCATAAAATTAAGGTTCTGTGTTAAAATCATTACAATCGAAAAAAGCATGTAGGTGTTGTCGAAGAAATTTAAAAAATCAAAAAAAATCGTAAAATCGCGACTATCACAAGAAATTATTTTTTGATTACGCTCAAATTTCACACGGAAATTGTAGGGGACCTTTGAAATCTCTAAACTTCGACCTGCCACGTTTTTTTGTTGGTACAATCGAAGAAATATTTCTCATGAATATCGTACTTTTACTTTTTCACTTTTTTCGATTTTAATGCGATTTTTTCGTGATTTTGGGGGCCCAGTTCTGACCAAACGGGTGGGGCTACAACAATCATATTTACATGGACATTAAGATAAAAAAATAAAAATAAATAGTAAAATAAATTGTATTTAGAGTCTACAGTTATGTAACTGATTTTCAGTGGGTGACAGTAAATCAAAGCGACCCAAGCCAACCCTGTGGGCCCCCGACGCAATTGACGAATGAGCGAATACCCAACGAAGATCGATGTTTTTAATAGGAAATATAGCAATCAGGGGTATGGACAGTGCGAACACCGCGGATCAACGCCAGAATCAACAAGGCCGATTCAGAACAACTCTGAATTTATCAGTGCTTCGTTGTAGGACGGCTCCAAAATCCCCTTTTACAAACCCTAAGACAAGTCAGAAGATAAACAACTTCTGACTTGGGCGGGAATCGAACCCTGGACCTTCTGCAGGGGAAGCAGATACGCTAACCACAAGACCAACGAGCCACACAATAGATAGTGGTGATGTAGTGCCTTCTGAAACAAAAAGGAAAAAAAATTTTGCCAGAATCCATAGGAAATAAAAGGTTTTAATATAAGTGTTTCGAGGTGTATAATAATTAGAAGTAACTATAGAAAATTTGACAACAATCCCCTTCAATGCGTACAAAAAGCAACTCTTCAGGCCTCCAGATATTTTTACATTTTATTAATTGGTACTACCATAGCAATTAGACGAGTGAGCGCAGCGATCGTATCTACAACGCTACTCGATTGGTCCTTGGTCGTGATTAAATTCTGTTTGTTAAATGTTAAATGTTAAATGTATTTTAAAAATGTCTGTCTGTCCGGTCCATACGGCGAAACGGCCAAATAGACTGAGCTGAAATTTTAAACAGACATCCTTGACCAGGTAACTGAGAACTGCTAACAAAATGAGCACAATCGTTGTGTTTTAAACCTGCAAGAAATAAAAAACTGGAAATACTTTGAAATGGCATAGGAATTATTTTAACGACAATGATTTTCTTTTTGAAATAATATTTTTTGTTTGTTATTTACCTGGCTGTGAAATGCCGTGTCCAAGGTTAATCGAATGTTGGGACGTCAAGGTACCCCCAAATTCCGCTCGTAGATTGAGTAAACCATGCAATATTTTCACGTATTTCGTACTGGCTATGTTTTCCATAGTATTGTCACAGATGATGGACTACACTGCGTTATATGCATTTCAAAACATGTTAATAATTAAAAAATACAATCCAGAAATTAAAAAAATCTTTCCCGAGCATTGAACCCACGTCTCCCACATTTCGGCTATAAGGGCGCTTTAGCCAACTTGACTAGGAAACACACCAAAGTCGTTGTTAGACGAGTGAGCGAGTCATGTGTTGAGTACACGGCAACATTTGCATTTAAGTTTGATAATATATAGGTATAAAAAAATAGGGTTTTAAGTTTAGGCAAATGGTAATTTTTAAAAACGTGGTGGGTGGAACTCAAATACAGCAACGTCCTCGTCGTGAGTTCCGGATACTGGAAATATTATAATATGTTTATATCTTTTCTTGCTAATAGCTGTACGAATGGGTTAAACAAATCCAATATACAATCTTGATTATGCATTTTTGCAATATGGCGAATTATGGCCTTTTCGTTTTACGTGTCGTTACACCGACTAAACAAAATTTCCATCATTTTTTACGCAATATCTATCAACTCAAATGCAAACTCGGCCCATAAGCATGGAAGATTTTAACCCCCCGAAATTGGATGCGAGCTCTGGCGTTCGTTTCGGGGACCTATCCTCCTTCCCTTTGACCACCACCCAACGACGACGACCAAGACAACAGAATATGATCAAAAACAAGTCGACCATGATATGAGAACCCCCTTTCCTCCCCTACCCGTGGTGGTTCTGACCAGCAGGGGACTTTCCTCCCACATCCCCTAGGCTAGAGTGGCGCATTAGGACTTAACGGTTAGCCTTAGATGGGGGGAGGAAAGAAATGTTACCGGGTACTCAACACATGGCTCACTCAGTCGTCCAACAACGACTTTGGCGTTTCCCTAGTACTACTTTGTAAAGAAATATCCTAATTTTCCCAAAAATGATTTTGTAAGATTGTAATCGTTATTACAAAAGAAAGCGCATACTAAAAACTTACAAAAAAAACTCATCCATCAACGCGACTAGGAAACGCGCGAAGCAGCTTTTTAAATTTTCTGCTGTACCGTACCAGAAGTTTTCTCAGTTCGTAGTAATCGCATAATACGTAATTTATTATTTTGGTCTAAATATTTGGCTGTGAATATGAGACTTGAGAATGACAAAAATACCTTTTTACAATGGGCGGGAAATTTCGTTAGAAACGCGCTCGGTGATCGCGCATTAGTGATCGGTTGACAAAACGAAGCCATGCACTCTTGTCTTCCGAGAATTGTTATACACGGCTTCAGGCGGTTGAAATGCGATAGCGGGGGGGTTGGGAGTTTTCATGATTGCGAGACTATGAGGGACCATGCTCTGATGGGGGGGGGGGGAATGTATTCCCCCCATGGAAATAAAACGTGTGAAAGATGCAAAATAGCAGTTAAAAAATTTTTCAGAACCATGTTTTTTATATTCGCAAGCTGCTTTAGATCACAGTGGTCTATTCGTAAATAATCATTGATAAATGATGGCTTCTTTAATCAACGAAGGATAATCTTATCTCATAGCGGTTTTAAAATAAGTGCCTGGCTGCGGCGGATGTACTGTGTGGGGGTGACACTGAAAGGGGGGGGGGTTACCACCCCTAACCCCATCTGCCTACGCGACTGTCTGCCCCCATAATCACCGGGAATAGGCCTATATTCCATTGAATATGCTAACAGTGTTCATTAAATAAAAATTATACTTAGTGAGTTATGGTTATATATTATTTTAAATTGTGTATTTTTTTCGAAATGATTTTGATTGAGCAAAACCTGTTTGCCATTAATTGTGTATGCCTTGATTATACTAAAGTGTCAATGCTAGGGAAAATAGGTCAGTCTCATTCTGAAACATATCGTTACAGCATTATGTAGATTGCCAGAAAAGTCCAATCCACCAAAAAAAAATAATTACTAGATTTTAGTAAAATCGTTTCACAGGCGGGACAGCCCTGTTTTCGTAAATTTATCTTTTAGCCTAATAATTATTGGCCCAATTATTGGCATTGTCATTGCTAGACAGGAAACAAGTGAATGTTCCTGGAATTGGAGCTCGCGCCATAATCACAGCATTCAATTTCTTCAAATGAAGTATCCGAGGAAAAGTCAATACGAGTTAATTCACGAACACGAATTGTGAACAAATTATTATATTTTAATCCCTAATTAAACGAGGGAGCGAAGCGACTGAGTGTCTCCATTCAACTCAAAAGGCGCTTCCGTGTGTGTGTACATAAAAAATCAGCCGAATCGCTGAATAGTTTGCGCTAAAATTTTTAAAACAGACATCGGTACGAGTTTACTGAGAACTGCTAACAAAATCATCTAGATCCATTGCGATTTAAACCCCAAGAAAAAATAATTTAAAAATAGCCTTAATGTGTAGGAATTATTTAAAACGAGTGAGGGAGTCGCTATACTTCGTCTCCCTAAGCGTCGTCCAGCATCCCTATATCACAAAGAGATAATAATTGTACTAATTGTAATTTAATGGACAATTGGGTATATTGTACACAAACTAGAAGCCGTTGACGAAATGATCGTAGCCTTGATATAAATCAGAATCGAAATGGACGGGTAGTGAGTAGAGAGTTTTGCCATTCTATGTTGATCGTGTCTGTGAAACCTGATGGAATGCAGAGATTTCATGACAACGGCCAATTCCTGGAAACTGCTCACAGTTTGACTTGCTTGTTAAATGCATGTCATTGTACCATGTCATAAATTATAAATTTTATTTTTGGTTTTACTTACTTTACATTTTGGTTTAAAACCACAACCAGGGGATCGACGACCGCGTCGGAAAACCCTTTCCCCCCTTTCCTCCCCACATCCCCGTTGGCTAGAGTAGGCAATATGATAACGGGTTGACGCACCCTAAATCAAAAAAAACTAAAAACTATTTTCTAGCTCGTGCGTCAGTAGTTGATCGACAGCGACAACTTTGTAAATACAATAACGCATTGTGACACAAAAGGTGTAAGATGTAACCACGGATTCCATTAACAAGTCTTAATATAAATACTGAGATTATTAGAACAGTGAGGTTATATAAGTAAGTACAATTTATTACTAGTCATGTTCTTTATAAAACAATTAATAAATTTCATCATCTTGGAATTGGAATCATGTTATTTTTTAATTTTTATAAAGAACATGATAAGTCCTTAAAATTGTATTTATTTATTTAACAAGACTTATTTGAGTGTAGCTTTACTTCCCGTATTTATCAAATATGTATTTTAAATTTATTTATCGACATCAAAAAATTTTAGGAATCATATTATATTGTTGTTTAAATTTTAAAAAACAGAAAAAGTTCATACAGTGTGATGTACAGGACTGAAGAATTTTAAATAAAATTATAAACAAAAAAATCCATAAACATAAAAATGATAAAATAAACATCATACTACTTAGGTCGACTGGCGATAGATAATTATGCTTAAGACAGCAAGGTAGGATTGGCTTTGCTTGCTATGAATATTACCGATACCACAGTATTCCCAGTTTGTGTGCCTACCATCAGGGGGCTTCACACCATTTTTAAAGGGAAGCTTTGTAGAAGATGTTATTGCAATACCATGGCACGATATTCACAAGAAGACTAAATCAGTATTATTCATTCCGAAAACATGCACAAGCGGTGTTCCCAGAATTTACGTTTACTCTTTTCTGTGCAACCTGATGAAATGCACAGAATTCATGCCAACGGCAAATTCCTGGACCTGCTCACAGTGGGACTAAGTCTTGCTTGTTATGCCAAAACAAATCCATTCCTAAGTAGATCAATAATTATTGTCTATGACTAGGAAAACGCTTAAGTCCCGCTGCGTTGATGGATGAGGTTTTTTTTAAGTTTTTAGTTTGCGTAGGACCACTTTTTCCCTTTGGGAAGTGCTTTTTTAATGCATTGGGAGGTGATTGTTGTGAAGTTTCTATTGTTTTTTGTTAATTGGGTTATTAAAACCTCAAAAAAAATCATATTAAAACCTTTATTCTATGGATTTTGGCTAACTTTTTCAACTTTTTCTGTTTGGTCAGAATCGGCATAAATGTCAAAGAAAATATCGCACTAAAAATCGAAAAAAATCGTAAAAGTACGATATTCATGGAAAATATTTCTTCGATTGTACCCCAAAAAAATAGCAAGTCTAAGTTCAGGATTTCGAAGGTCCCCTCAAATTTTTATCAAGATCGCATATGCCGTTTGCCCGGTAGAGAGCGAACAAACAGACAGAAAAACAAACAAAACAAAACCAAAAAAAACAAAAAAAAACACCCGAGCTAAATTTTTTGGGGGGTCGGTGGGAAAATTTAAATCTCGCTTCGCTCATCCAACAATCTGTCAATATGCATACCTTAATTAATTGTGTATGGTCTCCTCAATTCTATTCTGATGATTTCCATGTGATAATTTTACGGCTATTACTCTTGCCAAATTAGATTATTAATTTACTATATAGTTACCTCCTTTATATACTTCCTTATTTAAAATACTTTTATTATCTTCTTTATCTCTACTTTTATCTCGTGATTGAGTAGATACCAAAGATAGATACCCAAAATAATATAGATATCAACGAGCATGAAGATTATGTGAAAAGTGGCACAAAAGTGTGTGCAAAGTGAGGCCCCCCCAAACTTGCTGGTGAAGACAAAACATCATAATAATAATATGATTCCCAGAATTGAAATGACGATGGTTGAATACGGGTTTAATGCTCGCCGAAGAATCCCCCTCACCCCCCAACAATTTTAAGGGCTGATGGATGAGCTCGTGCAAACCAGGTTTTTACGCGGAATGCAGAGGTATTTACTATATTTTTCAATGGGAAAGCTTCAAAGCCCTAAATGAACCACCAAGCGGGTAATTTGTCGTAATTTAGCAATCTCGTGAAAAGGACAATTATTTTTATGTTAATAATATGTGCTCTGATCGCGCAATGTGCATAGCCTTTGCAAACAACTTGTCAATTTTGGTTTTTATTTATGGATTTGTATTTAAACGATTTATTGTAGTTTTTTTTGGTGTGTGCGGGTGGATATTTTTGTGATAATAACTTTTTAAAAATATATTTAAAAATAAGTACCCAAAATAATAGATTTTTGTGATTTATTTTGGGCTCTTCTAGCTGTTTGCGAGGTGGGCTTTTTCTCTTGAATCGCCTTGTATGATTAGCAGAGCCATGCTCTGGATAAATTCTACACCGGGCCTAGGCGGGATGAATAAATTGTAAATCACAATGCAAAACCCGCGCCAGGGAGGCAGGCGACCATTAAATTGAAATGCGGTATGTTTTAGTTTTAATAAAATTTCCCAACGATTACGAAATTAGATAAAAACATGGGCATTGTTATTTTTACCGACAACAGGACAAGATCGACAAGATCGAGTTTGTCGGCAACAGCATGATATTAATTAATCGTTTGGTTCACGGGTTGATAGTCAGGGAAAACAACACTTGTTCCAAACGGTAAAGTGAACCAATAATAGATAACGTTTTCCGGTACCCCATGCGAGTGACGTTTACAGTTCTATAATTATTAGTAATTTGACCAGTGTTTTTCATATTTGGGAGATACTCACTGATTCAAGTTTCTAATTTGTACAGTAAACAAGGAAATAAGTAGTCGTTTATTGCACGTTCAAGTTTGAACGCACAGCTACAAGGTAACAGTAAGTAGACAATAGCCCTATGATGCCCACATAGAGCCTAATTTAAAATTTGACGCCACTCGGCTTAAGCTTCCATCCCCCCCCCCCCCACCCGAGCCTAAATAAAAAAAATTGCATTTACTTTTAATAAATAATAGACTATTCTAGCATGTTTGTGCGCAACCTCAAACTCTTGCTAGTATAAATAAAATGTAAGTCCTTTTCTTTTTCTTCGTGAAATTTAATAAATAGAATTTGTGCAATACTTCGGGTACTTTCACAAAACATAAACTCCGTCTATACAATGTAATATACATCACTAAAGAAATGCCACTTAACGCTCACCTCAAATGTGCGCGCATTCGGGTGTGGATGATTCCTGCAGAACGGTTGGTAATATCAATTACCAAATTTTGAATGAATGTTAATTAAGTACTTTTATATTGTTATCAACACTTGGGTTTCAAACAATAAGCGTCAAAGATCCACTGTGAGACGTAAGTATAAAAAGAGAAAAATTAGAAATCCCAAACATCGATTTCAATTCAGGAAATTCCCATCAAAATGTTCACATCGTTTTAAACGTGATATCCAGTATGCAAATTTGCGAAAAAATCTGTACACTTTCAATAAATTCCCGAAGTTGACCAAAATTTTAGTAAATAGGAGATTTTACGAATTTTTTATTCGAAATCAAGAAACTAATTTTAGGGATACGCGTAATGTATCTCATAGATTGATTCTTTATCAACGTTAGTGAGAAATATGATAACGATGTTGTTAACCGTTTACCCGGAAAAAAAAAAACGAAAGCTGAGCTCGTATCCGCGCCAGCCTCGGGGATGATTTTTGGAAAAGTATAATAATACTTGAAGGGGCGATTTGAGATATCTATAATTATTAATCATTATAATGTTATAACCTTACATATTTTTAAAAGGTACATTGTTGTTACTTAGTAATATTCTCTATGCGCATTATATTTTTATAAGACTTCGAGAGATATAATTTTCCCTGAAGTTATTTCATATTATTATAATCAAACTTTAGTTTTTAGAGAAACTTAATGTACAACATTTTATATTAAAATATAAATTCAACAATATGATATCAACATTTATATTTTTACAGTCGAAAACAAGTTGTTTTGGTATGGATTGTAATATTAATCGCGAAACCTACAAACGAAATGCTTGTGTTGTAAAATGTATAATAATATTATGTTTAAAATATTCCCGCGCGTCCTAATTTACGTTGACATCCGCTCTGCTACTAGCAGTTCATGGCAAAGTATGCAGACAGCGCTGCGGACTACGTAGTTTATACAGTTGCTGCTAGGTACCTGTAGGGTTCGCTCGAGCTGTCGGGCACGCCACCTACATTGTTCGCGGAGTACTACATGAGCGGGGCAAAAATTTTCCGTAGACACTCGGCATAGGCCGTTACGACTCTAGCTATATATTAGTCACTCAACGGTACAGGCCAGCAACTGCATTGAGTGACGTCACGAGCGTAGGCCGACTGGCGAGTGGCCGTAGCATGGCGCGTATAGGAATAACACGACGCGGAACACAATTTTTGCCTGATATATTACAATTATTCATTTATGGTGCCCTCATATACATGCCGCAAGGTTAAGGATAGTTTTATGGTACTGTTGGAACTTATTTTGTTCCGCGTTGACATCGTGTTACAGTGTAAAGCGGCACCTAAAGAGAAACTATATAGACGTTTTATTCTTCGTTTTAACCATCGATCTTTCACGTACGATATATTCGAATGATACGTATATTTAAAACATTTTGTTGAATTGCCAATTGTATAAATTGGATTATCTTGTATTCAAATAATGTCATAACATTAAAGTATAATCATCAGATCAGTCATATTCAGGCACTGCTCCCACACTTTTTAGTTATTTGTACAGTGCAGATTATATTCAAAATTTAATAAGCCATTAGAATGTACGTGTATGGTATTACGACGCCTGCGAATAAAATGCCGTCAGTTGGTACATTTAGTAGAAACATTTTGGAATAATAGAAAAATTAGTTTTGTCACAGTCACATTATTATGGTCCATGGTTAGGGTATTACACTATTTGCACACGAAAATGTTATTATCACTCTCTAGGAATACACCGATGTAACACATTATACAAAATGCACTTGAGTTCACGCGGACTTTTAACTCTTCTGCCCGCACAAACGCGTACAAAATTCGGCTTGGAGAAGATGTTGACACAACTATGTCGAGACGTGAACTAATTGAATCTGTATTGAAGACGAAATATACCTACCATAATAACTCATGTGTGTTCAGACGGAAATAATTATTACTTGGAAATTGGAAATTAAAATATGTACTCAATCGACCTGATATACAATGCAAGCAACGCTGGACTAGGATTCTCAAAGGAATTTTGATTACTATCTTACCTTACAGGAAGTGCAAACTTTTTTAAGTATGTGCACACAGCACAGTACTATATGTTGTAAAGTAGGTATTTGAAAGTAGCATGCATCAGATGGCCAGGAATGCCATGGAAACAAATGAAATTGGGAGATGTTGTTTAGCGCGCAATGCTACAGCATAGCGCGTAGAGCTGAGAGTCGGCCTACGCTCGTGACGTCACAGCGAGGATCGGCAGCCAGATGCAGGCCTGGAGAGCGAAGCGATATATCTAGACGGCCTTGGCCTTACTCAATTAAACTATGGAAACCCAAAAGTCGTTGTTAGACGAGTGAGCGAGTCATGTGTTGAGCACCCGGGAACATTTGCATATTTAAGTTTGATAATTATATTCGTATAAATAATAGGGTTTTTAAATTTAGTTGGTATAAGGGCGCGTCAACTGTAAGGCCATAATGCGCCACTGTAGCCTAAGATAGGCTAGATAGGCCTAAGGTAGGGGAAAAATTAATGTTACCGGGTACTCAACACATGGTTCACTCACTCGTCTAACAACGACTTTGGCGTTTCCTTAGTTAGACGAGTGAGCGCAGCGAAACGAAGTCTTGATAACGCTACTCGATCGGTCCTTGGCCGTGAGACTATGGAACTCAACTAGACTATGAAAACGCCAAAGTCGTTGTTAGACGATTGAGCGAGTCATGTGTTGAGTACCGGGGAACATATTTTGCATTTAAGTTTGATAATTATATTCGTATAAATAATAGGGTATTTAAGTTTAGGCCATAGTTTAGGCCATAATGCTCCACTGTAGCCTATGATAGGCTAGGGAGGCCTAAAGCGGACGTTACACGTTGGGAAGTGAAAAGAAAAAGTGAAGAGAAAATGAAGCTTTTTGAAGTAGATGTTAACATTTAGCTTACGGGACTTTTCCCGTTGCTGTTACACTGTGAAGACGAAAAGTAAAAACTTTTCGAACTAGTCGGACTTGGTTCGACTATTTGAAAAGTCCCATAAGCTACATGCTAACTCTACTTCCAAAAAGTTACTTTTTCTCTTCACTTTTTCTTTTCACTCCCAGTGTAACGTCCGCTTAAGGTAAGGGGAAGAAAAGAAATTTTACCGGTACTCACACATGGCTCACTCACTCGTCTAAAAACGACTTTGGCGTTTCCCTAGTAGTCAAGCGGATAAAAGGACAATACAAGAACAATTGGGGGTTTTGTGGTAGAGGCCCTGAATTTTGGACTGTATACTCAGAACAATATTCTAAGAAAATTGCCTCGAGGTGCCATGACAAATTCCCCGGGTTAAGGGGGGTGGAAGGGTTGAAAAAATGGCTTTTTTTAAAATTCGAAAATTCAATATCAAACTAAATTTAATCCTAAGATTTCAAAATTAATACTTATTAGTAGATAAAAGTCCAAAATTTATTTAAAAAAAAAACATATTACCATATATGTATATCTAACCATATTTTACCCCCTTTTGACTTTTATTAACAAATTTTCTCACTGTGCGGGAGGATTGGCCTACCAGACGGGGGTTTTGTGATAGGGCCGTGAATTTTCCCTAAAATACTCAGAAAAATGTTCTCTAAAAAATGGCTCGAGGTGCCTCAAAAAAAGTTGTTTGCTTATAGGAGAAAGAGGGGTGTACTAAAAGGGTTGAAAAAAATAAATAAATAAATCTGTATTCAAATATAATACTAAGGACGCCAAATTAACATTTATTGTAGATTAAGATCTAAAGTTTAATTTAAAAAATTAAAATTTCACCATATATTAAATCTGATCAGTTTATGCGCCCTGACCACTTTTCATAATTTACTCAATATTAACGAAAGTGTATCGTGTGACCACCTTGTTTTGTCCCAAATTATTCCAATATTACGAATTAGGACGAAAAGAACATTTTAACACCTTGGGTACATTTTTACGCAATGGACTTTGACCCTTTTTTTTTTTTTACAAATTTACTCAAAAATAATGAAAGTGTTTCGTGTGACCACTCGTTTAATCCCAAATCATGTCAATAATACGAATTAAGACGATTTTTTCTGTAACACCTTGGGCATATTTTCACGCAATGGACTCTGATCCATTTTCTAACAATAAGCGTCAAATAGCCTATTTAGAGAAACCTAACAAATTTGGAGGTTTTGTAGTCGAGTGTCAACACACGTATTGGATCAAAATAGTAATTCATGTTTGTGTGAATCTGTACTGTGAATACTGGCCGCTTTGCTAACGCTATAATAATATAGCCACGTTGATGGATGAGTCTTTTTTGGTCAATCGATCCTCCATTTTATATGGTCTTAATACTGTTTTCTTGTTATAGGTATGTTTTGAATAAAAGATCAGTGAATTGGTAATTAGTTATATAAACTTGTCAAAATATCTTCTTTAAAAGCACAGTTATTGATGTTATACTAAAAGGTACAGTATATTTATTTTATTAGTGCACGGGAAGTCGTAGACTTGTTCCATAACACTTTCCGAATTTAATTTTCACTTAGATTTTTTGATTTAAATTTACACAAGGACTATTCAAAATATCCCGGAAACGAGTCCTGCAATGGTAACGGGAATATTGGGTTTATTATTTAACATTGCCCGTTAACTGTAACGATAACGGGAAGCTATTGCCAGGCTATTATAGAGGCAGCCCTAAATTTGACAAATTATTTACGAGTATGTTGCCTTGTGCGCGTTGTACATTTAATAAAATAAAACTTAAATGTTGTAAACATTGTATTCGAAAGGGGATTGTAGCCCCAAAAAATGTGCCCAAGTGTTAAAAAAAATCGTCCTAATTCGTATTATTGAAGTAATTGGGGATTAAACGAGTGGTCACACTATACACTTTCGTTATTTTGGAGTAAATTTGTAAAAAGGGGTCAAAGTCCATTGCGCAAAAATGTACCCAAGGTGTTAAAAACTTATTTTCGTCATAATTCGTATTATTGGCATAATTTGGGGCAAAACGAGTGGGCACACTATACACTTCGTTAATCTTGAGTTTAAAAGTGTGAAAATGGGTCAAAGTCCATTGTGTGAAAATCTACCCAAGGTGTGAATAACTTTTTTCGTCCTTATTCGTATTATTGGCCCTAGTTTAAGACAAACGAGTGGTCACACTATCCACTTTTGTTTTAAACTAGAGTAAATGTGTGAAAAATGGGTCAAAGTTCATTGTGTTTAAAATGTACCCAAGGCATTGCAAAATGTTCTTTTCGTCCTAATTAGTAATATTGGAATAATTTGGGACAAAAAAAGTGGTCACAACGATACACTTTCGTTAATATTGAGTAAATTTATGAAAAGTGGTCAGGACGCATAATCTGATCAGATTTACATATATGGTGAAATTTTTTAATTTTTTAAATTAAACTTTAGATCTTAATCTACAATAAATGTTAATTTGGCGTCCTTAATATTATATTTTGAATTTCAGATTTATTTATTTTAGTGTTATCAACCCCTTTTTAAATACACCCCCTTTTTCTCCTATAAGCAAGCAACTTTTTTGGGGGGCACCTCGAGCCATTTTTAGAGAACATTCTTATGAGGATTTTAGGGAAAATTCACGGCCCTATCACAAAAACCCACGTCTGGTAGGCCAATCCCCCAGCACAGTGAGGAAAATTTGTTAATAAAAGTCAAAGGGGTGTAAAATAGGGTTAGATATACATATATGGTAATACGTATTTTTTAAATACATTTTGGACTTTTATCTACAATATGTATTAATTTTGTAATCTCAGGATAAAATTTAGTTTGATATTTGAATTTTCGAATTTTTAAAAAAGCCCTTTTTCAACCCTTCCACCCCCTTAAACGGACGAATTTTTTCATGGCACCTCGAGGGAATTTTCTTAGAATATGTGTCTGAGTATACAGTCCAATTCAGCCTCTACCACAAAACCCTAATTGTTGCCTTATCCGCCTAGCTATAGTGCCTAGTTAGATCTAAAACTGTCCTATGGTTGTCCTGCATGGCAACCAAAACCCCGAAGGCCAATACTTACAAATTAAAAACTCTACAGAATAGAGCGACAAATTCATCACCAAAAGAAAAGACTTGAATAGGCAACAACGAACGAAGATGTGGTGATATACTTACTCTTGAAATCACCGAAAGGAGTTGGGAATCGTTTTTCTGAAGAAAATGTTTAACGAGCTAGTCGACCTGGATCCATTGACCAGAATACAACTTGGATATCGCTCATGCGGGTACGGTTTGAGCTGTTTACTCTGATACCTCCCTTTGCTAGAACAACGCAGTTTTTTCTGTCGATCTGTTAGAGATTGGAATGCTCTGTCTATGAGGTCCGCACAGAACAAGATTTTTATAAATTTCGGAGAGACCTTAGAATAACTTTAATGAACAGTCAAAATCATACCAGTTTACACGAATACCACTCACTCACATGTACACATACACTCATATTCACACTCACACTTGCCATCATTTTATTTACATTTATGTGTGTTATCTATGAGTAATTTTTTAGTGATATTTTGTGTTTTTCTAATATTGAGATTATTGAGTATATTGTTATTATGTGTTTTATTTTTGTTGAATGTGTTTTGTATATTCTATTATTGTATTGTGTATATTGTCCTGGTGGTAAGACACTTTGTGTTTGGGGGTATGCTCTAATTTCTTACCCCCAGCAATGTGATTGTATGTCATGTTGGAAAAAAATATAGAATTGAACAGAAATGGGCCTTTATATGATAACTGGTTACGTGTATTTCTTAATCTAAAGTCAGGTACGGTTAACGTAGCACTGATGAAATTTCAGTATTGAGAGCACTATTCACAAAGGGATGGTTACTAAATTACCAAAAACATATAAAACAGTTCTATAAATATACAGTTGTGGCAATGGAAGAATGTCGTACTCTATATAAACAAAGTCAGTTGACTGAAGCCACTGAAAATTAAAAATGGTTCTCATGATATAGTTTTGAGCAGTGATCAGTGATGTTAGTTTATAATCAAATGTTCCCCCCCCCCCCCCCCAATGATGATACCCAAAATTTCAAAAACGTTGGAAAATAGCGAAATACAATTGCCTTAGCAGAACATTTAATGGCATAATTTTTTAAGATAGTAGATGATATAACTGATGGATCGAAGTTTTGTTGTTAACATATTTATATGCATGCTCCAACTCAATGATGAACATATATACAATCCCAAATATTTTATATACTCGCAGCTTTCAATACACTTGCACTTACGATAAGTTGTTTCAATGCATTGATTGATTTCATTGATTCAATAATAATAATAATAATAATAATAATAAAAAATAATAATAATAAAAAAAAATAATAATAATAAAAATATAATAATATACTAATAATAATAATAAAAATAAAAATAATAAAAATAATAATAATAAAAATAATAATAATAATAATAATATTAATAAAAATTAAAATAACCCAAATGTTGGGTTAACAAGCGGAAAATTC
>JAMZAV010010392.1:0-23453 GCA_024449915.1 Sweltsa coloradensis
GCGTTTTTTCCTTGCCGTCTCAGGTCGCCTAGTGCCCCCTTTTGGGCCCCACGGATTGCCATTGTCTTTTCTTTTTTCAGTTTTGAATGTTATTCAAGTGGGGGTTGACAACAATGACATTCGCACTCGCCGAGTGCATCCAAGGGAAAACCCCTTTAGTCATTTTTGTATTGTTATTGTACTTCGCATTTTGAAAGGGTCCTCTTGTGTGGGCAGGGTAGGGAGTTGAAAAAGGAGGCTACAACGTAAACAGTTCATTTTGAACAAATAGATTGAACGGTTTTTCTTGTTTTATTTTTTTTTTTTTATTTTTAACGTCTATCCATTCAGTTAAAAAAATGATTTTCAAAGGAGGAAAACTAAATAAATCTAATTCATAGTGCAGAACAACAATAAACTACTTTAAGTAAATTTTTAAAATAGTAGCTTACACCAAAAATGCATTTACAACAAATTTTTTGGGTAACAAAAAAAAATGATTTTAAATGCGACTTTTATTGATTATTGCTTAGGGGTTTGGGCAGTAAGACAAATGAGTTTTTTGTACTCCAGAGTAAATTGACCATCTGTTTGATTCATTTTTTGAGCCAAGATTATTGCGTCTGTTTTTTCCGTTTTGAGGAAAGGATAAAGTGTCGTGCTGGAAAATACTAAAAAGTTTGAAAAACGTTTTTGGGTATTTACCCAATATTTTTAAATTTTTGATCGTGTTAGAAAAAAAAGTTCTAATTAAATTCTAAAGCATTTAAAAAGTCATTTATGTCAGAGGCGTATCCTTTGGAATTCAATTTTTTATGATATTAGAAGCCATTTTTATGATCTAGGAATTGTACAATTTAAAGGGTAAAATTGAAGCAATGATTTTAAACAAAAAGCAAAGAATTGATTTTTCATTTTTTTTGAGGTTATTGTCTGTGTGTTTGTGTAATTTTAAATTTTACCTTCAAAGTATTAGGGGACCCCGTCTCCCTCCCCCCGGCAGTGTCTGGGGAAATAACTGCTTGCTTAAGATCTACAAATCATAATGAGGGAAAGGAGAGGAACTACAACAGAATTTTGTTCTTTTTGCTTCCGGGTTTTTTAAAGGGTGTGGGGAATGAATACTTGCCTCCCAAGCAGTTCCCGGGTGTTAAGAGTGCCCGGGAATGAGATCTTGCGTACCAAAGCAGTTCCCGGTGTTGTAAAAGTGCCCGGGAATGAGTGTCAGAGGATGAGATTTTTCGTACCAAACTCCTCGTGTGAGTGTTGTGAGAGTGTCGGGTGAGATCCCTTGCGTACCAAAGATCCCTGTGTGAGGGGTTTTGGGGAAAAGGTCAGAGGATAGATACTTGCGTACCAAAGCAGTCCCCCGTGTGAGGTGTGTGAAAAATGTCAAGGAGAGATACTTGCGACCAAAGCAGTCCCCTTGTGAGTGTGTGTGAGAGTATTCGGGATGAGAACTTGCGTCCCAAAAGCATCCCCTTGTGAGGTGTGTGAGAGTGTCTGAGGAGGGAATACTTGCGTCCAAACAGCCCCCCGTGCGAGTGTGTGTGAGAGTGCCCCAAGATGAGATACTTGCGTACCAAACAGTCCTCTGTGTGGTGTGTGTGTGTTCGGGGATGAGATACTTGCGTACCAAAGCATCCCCTTTTGAGTGTGGGTGGATGTCAAGGATGAGATCCCTTTCGTCCCAAAGGCGTCCCCTGTGTGAGTGTGGGTGTGTGGGCAGAGAAGGATACTTTCGTCCCAAAAAGCAGTCCTCGTGTGATGGGGTGTAGTGTCAGGGGATGAGATACTTTCGTAAAAAAGCAGTCCTCTTGTGAGTGTGTGTGTAAGTTCAGGGGATGAGATATTTTCGTACCAAAGCACCCCCTGTGTGAGGTGGGTAGTGTCAGGATGAGATATTTTCGTACCAAAGCGTCCCCTTGTGAGTGTGTATGTGGAGGGTTTTTGTGTAACCTGCCTAGAAAGGAGAACGGAAATAAAAAAGGATACGGGGAAAAACATTAAATAACTTGGCACTAAATTTAAACACTTTTTTACTATGAATAAAACACTTTCAAATTTAACACTTGTTTAAAACACTGAAATTATCAACCAAACACTAAAAGCTGGCAATTTACCTTATCCTATGCTAACTGTCTATGTGGAAGACCAAGTCCCCATGTGGGCTCTCTGTGACCCCGAATATTTAACACGAGTTCGAAAAAACAACCGTCTGGTGACCACCCTGGGCACTGTGAAGTGTAACTCGTCCCCCGTCTTTCCTGCCTGCCCTTGTAGGATGTCTGTACCCTCGAGGAGCGGGGGGCTCCGATAGTGCTGGTGGAGTCCTTAGTAGAGTCGAGACTGTATGAGAATGTCTGGGTTCCCGGGTACCCCTTGGCCCCGCTGGCAGGGCGAGGGAGCACGACGCCGCTGCCAGGCGGACCCGTAGACAAGAGACTTCTTCAGGTGGGACACCGGGGAACTTTTGTCCTCCGATGCTGTGCGCGTCATTTTATAAAACCTAGCCCCCCCCAAGCAGGAGGGGTGGAAAAAAGGGGGGGGGTGCACGCATGCCCCACTACTTTTCTAAGCGAGCGCTGTTGGGGGAGAGTTTTACCTCCCGCTCCGAGTAAGGGGAGTGGGGGAAAGGCCATGCGCGCTACCCTCTCGTGCCAAACGTCTTCTGCTAGAGATGGGTTTTTGGTTTTTGGGGGCACTGATTGGGTATTTAGTTCCATATTGCCAACTGTACAAAAAAATTCCAACACATACAATTTAAAAAGAATACAAACACCCTTTTTCCCATCCGTCCCGGGGATTCTCCCATTATTAAATTTAAAATTTTTCACTTTCAAATAAAAAAGAACGTACTCAAAAAACACCAAAAACCTTTTAGAGACAGCCAAAAAGCGGTGGTAAGGCTGCCCCTTTAGGGGCCCTTTTTCAAACACGGTGGCGCAAGGGGCGGGGCGTTACAAATTCTTATTAAAGATTTTTTGCTTTTCTCTTTTTTTGCTCATTTTTGCTTTTTATTTTTGAAATGATATAATCAATGTATTTTTAATTTTTTTTTCTGCCTAATTGTCTGTTGCCCCTACTGATGGAGCTTGCAACTTGATTAGGTGTCCCGTTCTTCTGTGATCAGTTTCATGAAAATTTTAAATTTAAATTTTATACTGATATAATTAAATAAGTTCAAGATTTTTTTTGGCTAAATGTTATCAAATTTGAACCAAAAAGAAGATTGAACAAAAAAGGGGTTTTTTCCGCGAAAGTTTTTTGTTAATTCCTTTATTTGCTGTTCCCCGATTTTTTGGGAAACCTATATTCGTTTGAGGGGGGTCGTCTAATAAATCATTTTTTCTTTTTGTTTTTTTTTTAAATGTTTGTTTCTCTTTCTAATTTTTCCCTATTTTTCTTCCTTTTTTCTTTCCTTTTCTTTCTTTTTCTTTGTTTCCCTTTCTTTTCTTTATTCCCAACCCTTTTTCTTATATTTGATTCATTCATTAATGCATTATCAAACACTTTCATAAGATAGTCTCACGCAATAACACACTTGGTGCATTTTCTACAATTCTATCCATGTTATTTTATTATTACCAGTTTTATCTTCTATTATTACAACTGCACATTACCCCAGGAGGTTACTTTAAAATTAGTGCGAATTTCCATAGATACACCTTTACACCTCCTCAGAGAAGGTGCAAAAAGTGTAAAGTTGTAATTACCCCCTGACAAAAAACACGTCCTTTGAAATAAATATTGTAATTACACCTGGACAAGAAAAGAACGCTTATTTCTTCAAAAGTGCAAAGGGTGTAAAACTTGATCGACAAAAGAACAGACCTCGTGTCTCTGCAAAATTAATAATCTGTCCACTTGTTAATAGGTTACATAAGCCATTTATGAGATGTTAAATAAGACTAATAAGTTTTTTTAACTAAGTTGTATTACTAATATAATAAAGTTGTACAAAATTTTAATCATATTGGATAGGCTCAAAATTATGTTTGTACTTGTTTGTATTTGAATGATTTTAAATTAGGCGCCAGCCACTGCCGCCTGGAATCTGGACCCCGCATTTTTGCATTTTGTTGGCGGTGTGGTGGAAGAAGATGTGATTTGGATACGCCCATTGCTTAAAACTCTAGGAAACTTTTCGGAAATTTGGTTTTTTTTTTAATAGGTAAGCTATGAAAAATTGTGGTGTGTATTGCGAAACACCTTATTGGTTAGGTTATAATCTTTAACCCTACTAGCTTACTTTTACGACGTACCCTAGGCCTCGGGCTAGGTAGGGCCTACTGTAGGCAGAATTCAATGAATGGAAATTTTGAGGTTGGTTTTTGAGCAACAATTGCCGAGACCAAGCAAACTGACGGACAATCAAATAAAAGGACGTTTCTGTTAATTATGAACAATTCGTCTTTATTGTCAAATTTGAAAAATAACTTTCAAAAAGACTTTACTAGCATCACTAAGTCGACATATTAACGTTTCAAACGGTCGCTTACTTAAAAAAGTGTAAAAAGTAGAAAAAAACATTAGTGTCACCTGCAAGGCTGTATGCCAAGTGGTGTACTAACCTCGCCCTGCGCTTTCGGGGGGCGCAACCCCCCCCCCCTCCACCCCCAAACCCCGTCTAACCTACTTTTCCCAGCAAAATCCACTGGTAATTGAACAAATTACCTTGCAATTATAGTTGAAAACTTTACAATGCCCAACCCCCCGCGTAGGCGGGAATATGGAAAAATGAAACCAGATGAACACTAAACAATCGGGCAGTTCACTGTTGTGACATTAACATCTTGCTTTTACGTAGTACCACCTTTTCACTAAAATACCAACTGACAAAACCTTAAACGTCGCTATTTTAAATATTAAGGACTTTCAACTCACATGACTTTTCGTTTAAATGTGACAGTTAAAGGCCGGTTTTGGAAGTTTTTTGTTACTATAGGTAACACCAAAAACGTGATGATTCGATTTTTTGATTTTTTGATTATGTTCTTGTTTCAAGAATACTTGCAGGAGTAGGCTCACACATATCAGCACGGTAGGTCTAAGGCCGCGTTACACCTCACTACTTTAGCCTGACATTTAACGATAAACAAAATGACTGAAACCTGTTAGTGATTTTTTCATAATGTTCATTTGACAGTTGTTTTTTTATTGTTTTTATTGGAGAAAAACAGTATTTAAAAGTTAGACCGCACCAACCGAAAAAGGTAACGTTTGGGTACGGGGACCTGCCAACAAATTAAATTTGGTGAGGTGAGAGCGTGAGAACCATTCTTTCTGGGGCGAAAACTTGGGGTTTGAAACAGCTTAAAATCACTTTCATGATGGTTAGGTTACGCCCTAACTAGGCTCAGCTATGCAGTTCTCGACACCTTTTGCCCTTAGCCAATGATTTGTTCTATGTTTTACTGTATTCATACCATTGTATCTCCGACTAGGCTAGTTGAGGAAGGTATCAAAACGTGTCGGCAATTGAGGCTGTTCGGGTAGTGTCCAAATGTATCTTCGTGTTTATACCTTCTGGTTGAATCAACTAAAATCGAAGGCTGTAGTGAATCAATTCCGACCTAGGCCCTAGTAGGCCTTTTTATTTCGTAACCTATTCTCGACGCCCACGTAACCAATTCCTCGACCGCGTCAATCCCATGTTAAACTTCGCCGAATATATCAAAATCAGAATCGACCCAGAGTGTATAGGCCTACATATTTTGTGCAAAACAATCAATAATGAGCAAAATAGACACATTTTCCGACCACGTACAACACGGCCCAACCTAGGTCTCGAACCATTTCCTTGCGGTCCGAGATCCTATTACGTTTTCCGTCATGAACAGTTGTCCCGTGACTGCCGTGCTGAATTCAATATTTGAGGTGTAATTATAAGTTAACATTAGGGCCTACTAAAGTAAAAAGCACTAACGTTGAATCCCAATGTTAAATGTAGCTAACTACTTGATAACGGGGAGCGTGCGCAAGGATCGAACCTCACTACGAAGAGGTGGTCAATACCGACTGTTTGACTAGTTCCATAGGGGCCTACATCAACTATCAAAGAAAATATCTGGCTTTTTCGGTTTGGTTTCATTGGATTAAGGACCGCGTCACCGTTAGGTCATAATGCACCCTCTAGCCTAAGGGAAGGGGAGAGAAGGAGGGGCCCATGCTGTCAGAACCAGCCACGGATATTGGGATGAAGGGTGGTTTCTCCACGTCGCGGTCGTAGTCTCGTCTATGTTCATCGTTCGTTGTGGTCGTTTTCATCCTCGCCGGGGGGTCGTCAGGGAAGGGGAAAGGTCCCCGACGACGATTGCCAGAGCTCGCCTCTATTTTCAGGGTGTAAAATACTAACCTTTATACTAACTGAGTTTGCGAGGTGGACTTTTTCTCTTGAATCGCCTTTTACGATTGCAGAGCCATGGCTTCTGGGCCAATTCTACCCCCGGGCCCGTCGGGCTTTTCGTAATTGATATCTGTCAAAAAGTGTGGTGATTGCAAATGAAGGAGCGTGCAGAAAGGTAGAACCTTTTTTTCACTGCGCCAAGCTTTATTGTGGTTATTTATTATATATTTGAATGCTTTGATTAATATGAATTGGACTAGGCTATAAGTTTTTGTTTGATTCATGATGATGATATCATGTTTTTGTACAGGTAGGCTATGACACTAACATTGGAAATCCTATCGCTTGCGTTATCATGGGGCGAAATGATATCACTTGTAGGGCACAAACTGCTGGTGAAAACTTCGCTTAGCGCTCTTCACGTAGGCGTATCACACAAAACGTACTTTGTTCATTAACGGGATCCCCTCCACAAAAATGTAGACATTCATGAAAAACATTTGACTAGACATTCACAACTTCTACATCTATTCCATCTGAGTTTTTGGGAGGCCAGGAAAAAACACAAGTATTTTCGACAAGCCTCGAAATATCCTTAATCCGGCTAACATCTGCGCCAACAGAAAGCACCTACAGAACCTTTAACGTCGCTATTTTAAATATAAAGGACTTTCACCGGAAAAGTAGGTACTTTTTGTGTTGAACTAGCCGTTTCGCAAATATCACGAAATATCACATTAAAAATGAAAAAAGTCGTAAAAGTACGATAGTTCTAAGAAATATTTGATCGTTATTCCCAGAAACGTTTCAGAGATTTCAAGGTCCCCTCCAATTTGCATCAATATCGCATAATATGCGCTTTGAGCCCGTAGGGAGCGAACAAACATACAAAAACTAACAAAAACAAAACACCCAATCTATTTTTTCTTGGGGGAACGTAAGTGAAGAAAAAAAAGTAAGTGATATTAAGTCTTCGCTTCGCTCACCCAAAAAATCGGTTGATTTAAATCAAATGCACTTTTTTTCTCTAATTTTGAGCACAAACACACGATTTCTAACTGATATTAGGCAAAGTTTTCCTTAAAAAAAAAAAGGGGGGGGGGGGGAATTAGATTCTCTGAAACGCAAAAGTTATTGTCCGCTCACCAAACTTGACAAGTTTTGAACATGATAGACTATGCTAATTTAAATCGAAAAAACTTGATTTGAATAAAAAAGTTTGAATTTTAATTCAAATTACGGCTAGGCTCTAAAATCATTTTTTTAATACAAATCAAAAGATCCACATGGCTACTAATGGCCTAGGTGCTTCCAAGAACAGAATGCGCTTCAAATTTGTTTCCTAGCAATAACTCTTGTTTCTCAGCTCACGTGACCGCGCATCCATACGCCCTGCCCTCCACCATTACCACTTAAGACTAGAGCATCTGCATCTTGGTTGAAGCTATATTTTTGTTATTTATCTAGATCTGGCTGTTGTTAGGCCTAAGTTGGTATTATTTATTATCTTATGACTAGTTCTGTAGTCTATCTCTGTTAGTCCTATCTCTGCTTAGATGTAAGGAACAATTTTTTTTTTTAAATTTTCTGAATTGTAAGTTAGACTAAAATGAAAATAATAACATTTTACAGCTGTCTACAGAGTTTGCAAACGATGAGATAATTCACTTTTACTCCTGTATTAAAATTGTATTTCAGGAAACAGTAATGGCCACACACATGCCCATCTGCTCACCTACTAGTGAGGTTTAGGTGTAATTATCAATTGGACTGCCACTTTAATAATAAATACGAAGATTTAAAAGAATCCCTTGGCATGCTTGTTACTGGTAGGGCCTATAGCAAAATTGTAGAGAATTTATCTTAGCATAGGCCTAAGCCCATCTTTTATTTGCTTGAGTTCTCTAATGAGTATAGCGAAGTTGCAAAGAAAATACAGAAATACTGGCGGGATATTACCCCCTCCCTCATCATCTTCATCCCAACTTTTAACAGCCACTACAAAATGACCATACTTGTCCGAAGCTTTGCTACCCGTATAGGGACATCTACGGTACATCCACTTTAATACATGGTGCCGGCACATTTTGCTGGTGCTTTCTAGTTTCTATTGGGTGTGAAATAAATGCACTCAAACCAGTTTTGTAACGGTGTAGGCCTATGACGAAGTGTACTCGGTGAACTTCTTATCACTTTCTTTCGTGCTACGCTCTCACATTAGGAAGTATTTAGAACACTGAACATAGCTCGCGGTGGAGCGTGATGCACTACTGTGGAATTTGTTGCGTTTTCCTGCCACTAGATCGTAATATAGCAAAGCTATTCTAGTACTAGTAAGCACTACTGTATTTGTCCCTATCCCACCATTTCTAAAATATTATTTTAGCCTACCAGTACATTAAAGTCGAGCTTAATTTTGAAAATAACGATTCTGTATATTGTAGTGCTAATATGTGTGGCAGCTTGCGTTGACAGTATGATGGACATAGTCCTGACACGTCGTTTATTGTTTATAGTTTGTTCGACGAGGATCTCCTTGGGGTGGTGCAATAGGCGAGACAACGCACACAAGAAGAACTGCGATCAGTCAACAATACAACGCACACTGGAGCCTGTGGTATGACGGTAAGGCTGCTGTGCACTACACTCTTATCATCACATTTACTAGATCTCGGTAGGCCATAAACCAGACTATCCTAATTTAAAGAAGGCTACGTATAGTGTCATATCATATAACGTCACATATTTGTAATAATGGGTCTAGGCCTCGATAACAGTTTCATCAAGTAAGAGTACAGTAGTCCCCTCGACAATTCGAACCTCTGATAGTCTGAAATTCGGAAAATTTCAACAAAACATTGGTCCCAACCATCAATATAGGACTTCACATGTTATTTGATTTGGTTACTTTGAATTCGCTTATTTGTATTTTGAAGTCATTTGAGTTCCCAAGTTGAAAAAGATGTCATGTTTTTTGAACGTAGTGTAAGCTCGTAATGTTGCGGCGTTCTCGGCGGAAATCCCCGGGCTATTTATAGCTCTCGGCCATTATCAGCGCTCGACTTAACGAGATAAACGAAGGCTGGAATGTTGCCAAGGAAAGCATAGCGTTACTTGCTGATGCCATCGCCGAGTAATGCACAGTGGTAGACGTTTTGTCCCTGATCTGCGTACTGTTTAGTGACGTGCTAACTAGGGATGGTATTGTGTAACGGCATGTACATGTTTTATATTATCATTACCTTGATCAGTAAAAAAACGATTTTTTTATGCTGTTTTTATCCTGTGTGCGACCACCGAAGTGTTTTCTCATGAACCAATTTACAGTCCGTTTTTTCATTCATACGTGCGTGTAGTCTCCAATTTCAACACCCTTCCCGGCTTCACTTGGCAGCTTTGCTCTTCGCAACTCGTTAGGCCTACAGTCAGTTTTACGTCATTTACGACCGGGCCTCATTTTCTTATGTTTCTGCGATCCGTCACGAAATTCTGCCGTATTAAAAAATAAAAAAGAAAAATTGGGCCTCGGTTTTGTCTCAAGTGCAACCGATCACGATATCGTATCGGTATAGTTCGCTCAAGGTGACGCCTGTTGCCGCTATCTCTAATCCCTATCACTATATATCTATATCTATCACGTAATCGTATCGTATAGGTCTCGCTCAATGTGAAGCCTTGTTTTGCCGCTATCTCTATCCCCTCGGGTGTGTTTCCCCGAGTCGACAGTCAACATCAGCTGGCTGATGGCCGCCCACGCGCTCTCTCGCTGTCACTCAGTACAATCGTATAGCTCCTCTGTGCTCATACTTAAAAGCCTTCGATGTGCTTTTCAATGCTACCGAATTTCCTAACTAATACGTTCAAGGAATTTTTAACAAACTTGCATTTTTTTTTTAAATTGGATTTTGGGGGGGGGATTTTGTCATATTGAATTTGCATATTTCAAATGGCTTCTTTCTTTTCTTTGCTTTTTATTGCATAATGGCGACCCTCGCACAATATGTGTCCCGGGGTATATTACGGTCACGGTCTTAAAACTAAGTTTTACATATATTATACCTATCTCACAAGGCAAAAAAACAACATCATAAATCCCTTAATCAATAGGCTACATTAAATATGAGCATGAAATGATGTAATAAAATAATATATATATTAAAACATGGAGGACATAGGCCTGTATATTGTCGAAGTCGTACATGTCACTCGTTTCAATCGACCTTCTTTAAAAGCTCCAATTGAATAAATGCATTTTTGCACCAGTAGGTATATATTTTTTGTGTGAGCTGTTTTGTGTATCTATCTTTTTTATATTGTTTGTAACTGTTTGAAAAGAGTTATCCCCGCTAATGTTAGCCCTTTTTGAACCTCGTTTCTGTGGGTATATGTATGTAATTACCTTTTTGCCTCGTATTATGTTGGTGAATATTTTCATTTGTTGTTATATTTTTATTTACCATTTTGTTTACAATATGATGTTTAAGGAGCTCATATTACATAGATGCACGGTAGTGCCTCTACAGTAATATTTTCATTTTTTAAATGTTTGTATACCTGATTGGTCTATATGAAGGCCTCCCAGGATGGCGAACTGCCTCTTTTTTGTAGTTTAAATATTTTCATTAATGTGTGTAGTGCTAACCCCATATTTGTATCCCGATACCTAACAATTGATTCTAAATATGCATGGTAAGACAATTTTTTTGCTGTTTGAACACCCGTGGGCATCTCTTTATCACTCTCGTGCAAAGCGACAGAGCTCAATTTGGGGGTAGTTTATTTAACTGTGCTTGCCCAATTTAAATTTTCATCTACGGTAACTCCAAGAAACCCGTGTTTGTGAGTCCTGCTATTTTTGAAATTTTTATCCTCTCTAGTTCTGGGATTTTGTCAATTGTTTCCTGTATAGATGGAACTGGATAAAATTGTTTTTGATATCTTCATTCCTAGTTTAATTTGTGTATAGCACTGTTGGATTAAATTTTCTGCAAGTCTTTTGGACTCCCTAACTAGGTTTTAAAAAACACTTTGCTAGGATAAGAGCAGTGATATCGTCAAGCAAAAGGATCACTTTGGATATGTTCCATAAATTTTTGGAGATCATTTACCTGATGTAATTATAATAAAAAAATGGAGGGACTTAGTACTGTTGCCTTGAGCACTCAAGAACTCCTTCATTCGTTTCTACCAATCTTGAATAATTTCTGAACAATTTCCTTTTCCGTCTTCGATGCCTAATTTTAGTTTTTTTGTTTACCTGCTTGGTTAAATATGATTTGAACCATTTTAGTGCATTATCTCGAATGCCATAACATTTTCTAATTTTTTAATATAGTCTCGTGATGACACAGTCCAAATGCCTTGCTTAGATCGCAAAATATCAAGGGCATACTCCCCTTTATCCATGGCTTTGATAGCTAGAATTTTCTAGTTCTACTATTGTGTGATTGTTGATTTATTTTTTGAAATCCATGTGGGAGTTTGACAGTAATTTTGTTTTTCTAAGAAGTCACTAATCTATTTTTTACTATGTCTCTAGAATTTTTTATATATTGGTAATTTGAGATGGGCATATAATTGTTGATATTCTTGAGGTTGTGTTCCGTAAAGGCGACCGGTAATCGACCATTCTGGGCTCGACTGGGTATTGTTATTTTCATGTTTCACTCAACGTCTGATTGTTGGGGTACTGCCTTGGCTCCGAAATGGTGCTTGCATCTACAAGGCCGTGTTTTAATGTAAAAGTTTGATATCTCGTTAAATGTTACATAAATCATATCATTTACTAATAAATGATGATTTGAATGAAATAATAAATGAATTATTGTCTAGCCCATGTTAGTACAGGAACATTGTCGGAAGTTGACATATTCCATGATTTTCAATGAAGAATTTGAAATAACCGCGCTTTCTTTCAAGACCACCCACGAACCGGAATAACCTGTGGGCTTCTTGGTCCCTCGACACACGTGAAAACAGCAACGCATCGCATACTTTTCTTGGCAATCGATCTGTCATTGGGTGCGAATTGTGTTTACTTTAAATTCCATTGGTCTCAGACATGGTCGTTCTGGTCGCCTTTGCGGAACACAACCTCCTATCCATCCTTTTTGTGTAGGGGTGTGACAACAAGAATTTCATTTTTATCTGAATGTTCCTGTTGTTAGGGCGTTGATTTAAATATGTGGACTAGGGCCATTTTATATATGTTCTACTTTTTTATTACTATTGTAGGGATTTCATCCCACCCAACTGATGACGTGTTTTTAAGCTATGGGACAATGTCGACTATTTCTTTTTCAGTTACTTGAGCAAATGTCATAGAGTTTTTTATTGGTTCTTGATGTAGTTTATTATCTCAATAGGGTCGTTAGGGTACCTAATGTTTTGTCTGTTCCACCTCTACCATTTTATAGCAATTTTAAAGAAACCGGTAAAGCATCTGCTACTCCTTCGGTTTATCTACCCTATTACCGGTTTTTCTGGATAATTTTTATTTCATTCAATATTATTACTGTCCGTACGTACGGTACGCGGCAGGCGGGTACACGGTAGGTGTGCAAAAATAGATATTGTACGGCAACTGAATCTTTCTTTAATCACTGATCATGCGAAACTATGAAAACTCCAAAGGTTTTGATAGATGAATTGAGGCAAAAGTCCATATGTTGAGTAGGGGGCCTACCCGGTAACATTCCTTTGTCCCCCTATAGAAATCTATCTATAGCTAGAGTGGTATATTATGGCCGTACAGTTGATGCACCCTTATACCAACTAAACTCTAACTAAAGTCTAAACCCGATAATTTATACTTAATAGGTTTACTTATCATCATTTATTGCGAATGTTCCCGGGTACTCCGATATATGATAGGCTGATATAGTCGCGTGATGGATGCTCACCGCTCTGTTTTAGTTTATGAGAACGATTCTTAATGGTTTATCTTGATTTTGAGACTCTGAAATGCAGGTTTATGATAGAGATAATGTCTCACTCTTACCCAACCACCCACTGTGACAGATAGCGGGTGACCCTATGTGTGAGTGAGTGTGTCACACGCTTTTCCTCGCTACACCGTTGTGTGCTGTTCACTTTCGCTGACAAAGCCCAGACATGGCATTGCGATTGTGGGTTGTGGGGGGGGAGGGGGCGATGTGGTTTAGCGAAAGTGAATCAAGGTCCAAGCAAAACATTTTAGTTTCAGAAGTGTTTAGTATTATTTTGTGTTGAAGTTCAACCCGTTCGGCCAAAATCGCTGGCCAATTGAAATTTGTTCGGATTGTCGATATGCCTTACTGATCCATCCCTTTTTACCAATATTTTTCTCCCAGAAATTATTTTGGGGTAACTCAAACATAAAATGTGTGGCCATGGTAAAACAGACCACCCCACTCAAGACACAAAATTTGAGCCAAGCTTCATTACATTCAATTAGATATCAAGTAAATGTATACTTTTTTTACTGATACACACATGTAACAAATCAATCCTAAGGTGATCATTTACCTCCCCTTCCCCAAATCAGCTAGAGATTCGTGGCCCTTGCCTAAAAAGGGTATAATACGGTTTATAATATGCCGAACTATTGTGTATGTTTCACCTAAATAAATAATGGGATTGCTCAGTTTTAAGTTCGCTAAAATATTGTTTTTAGTTATTTTGAGAAAGGGCGCGTCAACCGTTAGGGCATTACTCATACCACATGATTTTGACACTTGTTTTGTTTTTGTAGTATGTAGTATAGTAGTAGTGTTTTTTTCAGTGGTGTATCCAAGGGGCGAGGGTGGGGGGGTATGGGGTTGAAGCCCCCCCCCATGCCCCCCAAAAAAACAAAACGAGTGTGATCGATTGAGAAAAATATAAGGAGGGGCAACCTAAACTATGATAGTTCCATATTCCATTCTTACAAAGTCAGACTTCGCACATAAGAAATTTTTATGATTCGGCATAGTCAACTTATGTATGTATGACTCTACAACTTTGTTTTAGATGCGTTGAAAATGTCCAATACGAGAAAAATTACGAGAAGGGCTCCGTCGGCTGGGGATTCATAAACCAGACCCCGTCCTGTTTGGCAATATTGACCCCCCCCCGCCATTGGACATTCTGGATAAACACTAGTGTTCTTTATTCATTAGCACTAGTTGCTATTTTCATCGTCAATACAAAATATGGTAGGCCTACATCAAGGATGCTATGGAATGAAAGCAAGCTGACAAATATTAATCTAACAGCTACATAATTAATGTTCCAATACCAACCACGCACACAAGTCACTACATTTAAATACTTGTGAAAATTTGCGTATTTAATTTTTAAAAGGTGTAATATTTTTTTAGTATTTTCGCAAGCAAATTTTTATTTTTTCAAAATTTTTCCGTGATAGGGTGGATGCGGTTTTTAATAAAGTTAAGTAGCGAATTTTATTGTTAATGGGAGATTTTTTCCCTAATTTTATGCAGATATGACAATTAGGTAATGTGGACTAAGTAAGTCCAGCTGAACGCGGGAAGAACAGCATTACGCAGATATAATATATTATTATTTATATAAACCCCTGTGGTAACCGATTTTGTTTCCATATTTTACATTGCTGTCTGTTTTGTTCAGATCTTTTTATTGTACTTACTTTCTTTTACTGCACACTAATGATTCTCGTTTATAGTGTGAAGATTTCATCGTAGTAACTAGTAGACCGTTTAAAAACTTTGCTTCGAATTTATTGAACCTTTTCCTGCATCCAGGTAACTCAGGTCATTCACACCCAAAAATATACTTACAAAAACATTTCAAGAGCAAAGATAATAGCCTAAGATGAGCGAAGTTTTGAAAGAAAAATTATCATTTGAATTGTGATTAAAGTTAATCTTAATAAATTTTTCTAATGGCATGATGTGGCAAATCTACAGAATGTGTCGTCGTCCGCTATTTTATGTCATCTGTATGTTGGTTAGTACTATGCATGGCACAATAAACAATATTCCAATAACAATGATTCGTGATTGGATCCACATAGAAAAAAGTAAGACTTTGTCACCATACGTTGTCGGAGCCCAGCTTTACAACACGATGCGTGGCCCCTTGATAATAATATCTTACTATTTGCAGAGAAATGCTTGCTTGCTGAGGGGGTGGGGACAGCTGTTTGACTAATTTTATTGCGTTAGCCACGTCGTTCTTGATGGCACAAACAAATCAGATTGATATATCTTGTCATGTGCAATGAGGTATATTCCCAAAAGCGAATACAGTTTGTAAAATGCATCGCTTTAGATTTTTCTCACGTTGAAATAGACTTTAACGTTCTGATTTTTTTGGGGATGCCCACAATGTTTCCCATTTTATTTATTATATCGACAACTTAACTATCACACCCCAATAATAAAATTAACTACCAAATAGACCGAGTTCATGGACGCCGTCTCCAATGCTCATTTGGTAGAGCATCCCCCACGACGCCCGGACATAAGCGGGAGACCGCCGGGCGATTCTATTCCCAGTGGAGACATTTTAATACATATCATTTAAGATGTATTTCGTATTGACAAGTCGCCAAATTAAACACTAACGACTCAACTGGAACACTATTTTACTTTCATTTTTAAATGGCCTTGCGCAATCGGTCCAACTCGGCAACTTATAGCGTGTTGGGTGTTTTTAGATTTTTATCACTGTCGGGCTTGGCAAACAGAAAGGAAGGTTTTTGTTAAACATTTTTTTAGAAGATTAAGTAAGAGACTAGACTAGCCCTCTGATTTCAGACTAATATTCATTTATATTTTGTGTGGCAATGTTTTCACTTCCAAGCAGACTGTCGACCATTTTAGTTAGGGTAATCAATCTTCATGCAATATTAGCTCAAATGGAACCCTTATTCATTCTTAAAATTCGCCTGGACGTTTTTAGCCACCTATCAAGGGCACTTTTGAAAAAATCTCGCCTACGGCGAAAAAGCCTCCGCGCTGGCTCTCGCCCCAGACCCCGGTTTTGCCCACTCAACCCCGAGTCACTTGAGTGGTGACCGTCTCCCCACTAAAAATAGTTCCTAACGCCACTAGTCCGAGGTATTTTGTGAAGTGGATACTCCACTCGCGCAAAAAGAAAACGCGCGGGGATAGAACCGAATGATCCGGGTTCGACTCCAACGAGTAATTTTTAAATTTCATTCTTTGTCTGTTATAAATTTGACACGTATCATATATTAGGCTAACACGATTTGGTTCCCGTACATGCTATATAAGTAAATATGTTTTCACATCATGGCGAGGCGTAATCCAATATGACTGTTACCGTTGCAGATCATACTATAATTTAGGTTTTTCCATCGATTTATAATCGTATGCACGTAAATGATTATGCTGTGTACGTTTCTTATTGGGCTCAGCGTGAAAAATAAATGGTTGATTCAAGCCTTAACAGCTTACAAACAGAATAACATAATGTCTTACTGTTGGCTGTGTTCATAGCAAACAGTAAACATGTATTATGCATTGAGTGAATGGTTCTGCATTAGCTGAACATTTTAACTCTTGGCCAATGAATTGTTATTCGAACATAATAACCATCCTGTCATCAAAAAGTCCGTAATCGCCAGAGTGCGCCCCTTGCTGGGGCTGAAAAGGCCTACAATAGTCGGCAAAACATGGCATCGTAGTTCAGTAGTTTAGGCGGTACTTTACACACAATGACACGAATTTTGTTAATTTTTAAATTATTTTTGAAGATAAATGTTTAAAATTAGGACTTGTGTGATGTACATTTTCCATAAAAAGTTTGTAATTTTTTTATAAAGCCTCTAAAGTGAAGGTAAATTTTTAAATATTGTCCCAAGTCGCAATTTTTTATATGCCATATTATATAAACAATTTCGAAAAATATTCACATCAACACAGTCCAGTAACATTTTATCGTGAATAGAGTATAAAAAAAAATATGCCGATATATGACAGTTTTGGGCCGGTTCACTGAATGCGGGGACCTGCAATCGCGCCGATATTATAAAGCTACTCCTTTGTACCTATAAGATATATTTTTTGAATTTTCCATTCTAGTGTATGTCCTGTAGGCGCTATTATGCTTAGATTTTGTGGAAAAAAATAATTTTTTGGGGTTAATTACTAATATCCCCTTAAAAGTACATTGGAGCAATATTGTTTTCACACACCTCTGCGTGAAGTTGTCCAGATTGTACGGTAACCTGTGTCAAGGCTAGAAGCCTCCCTATTTCTAGATCTCACTTTGTATTGAGAAGAGTTAAAATTCTATATACTGTTGTGTTATTAACCGAGGAGTAAATGTATAACACACCCTGTGTTCTGTCTCAGCTTACACGTTTCAAGATGGCGCCTGTGGACGATGCAACCGTCCTCCAAAAAGTCAAACGAGTTATCCGTCAGACTGGAGAGAGATGGACCTCCGGACTTGTTTGGAGTCATTCAGCGCAACCAGCATCTTTCAAACTGGAACTTCTGTTACCGTGCGTTTTAAAAACCTGCACTGTGATCCTTGTTCTAGATTTTATGTTCACTAATATTAAATACAGTCTAGGAATTAAATATGCCTTATATTAAGATCTTATATTGCATCTGTGTCTAGTGGAGTAGTCTGGGTGAGGAAGTCATCCGCACGTGTAAGTCGGAGACCCTTGGTTCATCCCCACTGAGGTTGATTTACAAATTCTGCTTTGATTACCGGTACCGGTAACCCTATAAATGTAATAGGAATATTCCACTTAATATTTTATATTTTTATTTTAATTCTTATTCATGTTCTTAATGTCACTGCACTTTTTTTTTTTTTTAAAAAAATTTTTTGGTGTAATTTAAAACATAAGTAAATTGGACCCCCAGTTTGCGCGAGGTCCAAAACGAGCGTGCGCCATCTTTGGATCGGTACTCTACGTCATAATGTGTTGAGTCAATGCCAATTGAAACTAAATGTACGTATATTTGTACATATTTACATACAGACGGCGGTGCTCCGCACCATCCGCTCAAACACAAACGACTCCACAGGATGTACATTTCACCGTCTTTTTGTTTTTCTTTTTTTCGTATGTGACAGGAGATTTCGCGAGATCATTGTGATAAAGAATAACGAGCAATTTTTGTCTTGATTTTTGCATAGCCTAGTACTATCATGGTATTTCTTTATCTACAATTAGGCGTTATTAGTCATCAAAGTAGGTTTTTGTGCGGGATGTGTGTCAGAACATGAACGTGCAGGCCTAGGTTGGCAAGTAAGCTAGGCTTGTCAAGTGAGTAATTTTAGTAATTCACCAACAATGCCTATAATCCTAACGGAACGATTGGCCTAGCTGTTTATTAATAATATTTTCTACGTCTAGGCCTAGACCTAGGCCTGTTTTCAGTTTTTGGGATTTTTGATTGCACTGTCAACTTTTCTCGTTTTCTGGCTTAGGCGTTAAATTGTAAAATGTCCCCATCGGTTTTACATTACTGTAGGCTACGCTAGGCGCGGCTTTGTTTAAAACACCGCCGTCTTGATGTATATCTCGATCCTACTATAATATATTCCAACTCTTTGGTCTGAATGTTGTTTATCCAGACGGCTTTGGGATAAACCCACAGTTCTGAGTCACAGTGTTTTTGCCGCTTTAAAAAAGTGCGCTTTAAAAGGTATAAATCATGGTTTTATTATTTAGGGGGAAAAAAACAAAGTACTATTTGTAATCGGGACGAAATACTTCTTCAAAAAAATCTATTCGTACAGTATTTGGCGGAAGTGGAATATTCCCTATTGAAATGTCAAAATATTTAGCTGAAATTTTGAAGAAAACCATTTTTGGGGTTATAATTTTAAAACTAGGGGACTGCATATTTGTCCAAAATTTGTGAAAATTAATTTTCCCGATGTTTCCATCAAATGAGGTTTACGGGTCCGAGTGACTATCGACTAGGTATGCGCTGGTTATGGGCCACTCCCGCCATTTAATAAGTGTTTTGTGCAAAGATAAAAATACTTTTTCACAATCACAGGAGCCTATCAAAGATTTCACAAACAACAATTTTTGGGCCCTGAAAAAAAATTTGGGTTTTTTGGGCTTAATGTGATTTTCAATCTTGACTACACCTGCAGCGGTGAAAGTGGTGACATTAAAAAAATATACTAGGAAAAGCTCATTGGACGCGTTGATAAGTGGCACGTGCTATAGCTAGACCACATTCCCCACATTTTTTTTTAAATTTAAAAATTTTTCGAGTTTGCGTCCACAGGGCCAGTTTAAAATTATTATTATTGACAAGTATTGGGTAAACCCGTTTTAAAACCCTTTACTTTGGGGATAAAATCCACCGCCTTTAGAGGACTTTGACTCCGGGAAAAAACTTTTTTTAAACCTTTGTGACAAAAAAATACACTACTTCCTCGAAAGTTTTTTGATTATTTCTAGGGGGCAGGCATTAGAAACTTTGCGCGTCTTTTCTTTGCCATGGCAACTTTTACTTTTGTTATAAGTAATTTCCTTTTACACTACTTATGGGATCAAAATAAAATTAACATATCGGGCCCGGACGGACTTCAAAAATGTTTGGCCACCTCAGTTTTGTCGCCTTTTAGTTTGAAAAAAAACTTTCGATTTTTAATGTAATTTTTAACTTTTGAACGATTTTGCCACAAACTAATGGCATTCAACGAGAAAAAAGCTTGCGGATGGTCAAAATTTTCAACTCGATCCGAGCTCGTTTCGAACTTATGGCGAACACAAAAAAAAAAAAAAAAAAAAAAGCTGGGACTATTTTTCCCGGCAGAGTAAAGGGAAACGCTCGCTTCGCTCGCTTAATTATTCTTTTCACGGATAAAAAAGACCACAGTCAGTCAAAAAGACTTTCTAGGGCCCCTCATCTATTTGTGTCTATGCAACCTACCTAACATTTTTTAAGGTAAGCTGTCGTCCGTCTGTACCCTGAATTTTCGTTTAAGACTTTTTTCACTAAATGGTGCTTAATATGACTGTGAGATGGAGAAGGTTTAAGGTTGGAAAGCATAGAGAAAAAAAATCCCGCCTGAAGGGCTGGGGGCGACAAAACTTTTCACCTGCGTGACAACTGCAGCTATTTTAAAATTTTTACCCCTTTTGGGCTTTTTCACAACGCATTTTGTCCTTCTGGGACTCATCAGGCAGTGGTGGCCCCCTAAAAATCAGCTAACTACATGCAAACAAAATCAAAATAAACAAACCTGTGGTAGGGGACGCAAGAAGCAAATCTGCATGCATGTTGTATCAGCAAGGTTACTTTTACACACCTTCATACTGGGGCACACCGTCACACAAACAGTAAGGGGGCTTCCCTTCCAAAATTAGTGCCCGGGAGACAAAAAATCCCTGACTCAACTTTTTAAATAGTGCAGTTGTCATCAGCAGGGAAAAGTTTTGTTGCCCCCGCCCCTTCAGCTGGAATTTATGTTTTTGCTTTCCCAAACCTGTCAACCCCCCAAACTAACTAGACGATAGGCATTTTTCACACTGAACCTAAATATGACGTTTTATTATTAAGTAGCAAAATAAGGAATAATTACTTTTTCTCTAAATTAGAGTCAAATCGGAACTTTTTTCAATTTCTGTAAGTTTTCTCCAAAAATATGCAATTATTTTACAATGGACAAGAAACAACATTTCTTTTTAATTTAACTATATGGTTGCACCATGACGTTGGGAAAATTATTATCGAAATGCCCAGCTAAATTTCCAATAGTTTTTTCAATTAGTTGGGGAAAAGGCCCCAAAAAGGGAGTTTTTGTTTTAGATTGGAGAAGGGTTTACAGGGGTTGGGAAAGCATGAACATAAAGCCCCAGCCTGAAGGGTGGGGGCGACAAAACTTTTCACCTGTGTGACAACTTTAGCAATTTAAAGTTGTTACCTTAATCCCCCAAGCGTTTCGTCCTCTGGGACTCTTCAGGCGGATGGTGGCCCCTAAAAAAACGCTTACTACATGCAACCAAAACTCACAACAATAACCAAACCTGTGGTAGGGCCACGCAAAAAGTAAAATTTTTGTAAGTGGTCATCAAGAAGGTTACTTTACACACCATTTTAAATGGGGCCACAGTCAGCAAGACATAAGGGGGGTTCCCTCCCCAAATCTGGTGCTCGGGAACAAGAAATCCATGACTTACCCTGGGGCGAACCCGGACCCCTCCTGCTGGGGGGGCCCAGCAGGTGATGAACCCGTTAGACCCCACCGTCTTTTTCCTTTTAACCTTTATCTCAGGGAAAAAGCTAAATTGCACGTTGTACCGGCTTGCCAAGAGCTTGCAATTTGTAGTCTTGTTTTTCCTTTTGTTTTGAACCCAGTCACAATTAGTAGGGCAGCCCTTTTCGTTTCCCCGGGTCTTGGTTCAAATCCAGGGTTTAAAACATGGTTCTTTTGTGCCCAAAACACCAGAGTTAGGAGGGAAGCCCCCTCATGGTTGTGCTTTTTTGTGATTCCCCCTTCCCATCCTTTAAACCTTTTTTCTTTGACGAATGAAGAGGAAACCCTTTCCCCAAAACAGCGGAGGGGCAGCTTTTTCTTGTTGCAAGGGTCCTGGTTCGAATCCGGTAAGTCATGGTTTTCTTGCTCCCGAGGGACCAGAGTTGGGAGGGGAAACCCCCCCACTGTCTGGCTGCTGGTGCCCCAGTATAAAAGGTGTTTTTGGGAAAAACCTTGCTGATGATGACAAATGCTTACAGAATTTACTTCTTGCGTGGCCCTACCACAGTTTGGTTATGTGTTGTGAGTTTGGTTGCATGTAGTAAGCTGATTTTTAGTGGCCACCATCCGCCTGAAGAGTCCCAGAAGGACGAAACGCGTCGTGGATTAAGGTAACAACTTTAAATTAGCTACAGTTGTCATCAGCAGGTGAAAAGTTTTGTCGCCCCCAGCCCTTCAGGCTGGGCTTTATGTTCTCTATGCTTTCCCAACCTGTCAACCCTTCTCCAATCTAAACTAATTCCAATAGTTAACTTTATATGGCCTAAATATTTGTTTATGTGAATACGTGTTAAATTTGCTGAAGGGTAGTGATTGCAGTGCTATTTTTATGATGAAATGATGCCTTACCTTGAGTTTTTATACTGAAATTGAAGATTTTTTTTTATAACGAAATTAGAACTTTTTATTTGCTATTTCTCAGGGTCCTTATACCTTATCAATTAACAATTATTTTTATTTTATCCTTGATGCAACCCTACCAGTGACTGTATTGCACATTTCAGGGATTAGAAGAACCTGTACGAACGTCAAGGAGGCTCCTCGAGAACCTTCCACATCGTATGTCGCAGCTCACGTGTGATTCTTCGTCTCAGACATCGTCATATTCAGCCCCCTACGCTTGTATCGTATTGATGTTTGTAAGTCAGTTCTTGGAACAGTTGATCTATTCCTAATCCCTCTATCCTCCCTTGTAAGAGTGTATCCTGCATGTTAGTTAGCTACGGTGCTCGACTACTTGCTTAACTATTTAATTTGTTAACGTAATATTATAAAGTCTGTTCACTTCCTTATTTCTTGCAGTCTCTAAGTTATCTGACACGGCTGTTGTCAGTGAGTGAAGTAATGATATTGTTAAGCTAGTGGTCATGAAGAAGCACCAGCATGTTCCTAGCATGTCATGTTGACTAGCTCACACCACAGTTCACCTTACTGCATTTATTCAGTAAAATAGACCTAGTGAAAATAAAATAACGTAAATGTTAGGAATGCGGTCCGATTTAAAAATCAATATCGATAATAGTTTGACTGAAATTGCTAGCTCTAATAAAGTGGCATTGGAACCACTTTAGCTTAATGGCGGCAAGTTCAATGTTTGCCGATGCTTGCTTTTCTTTGGAGTGAACTGTGTAGTGAACCCTAGTGTCCCCTGGTAGTGGGTTGTGGCGTATGTCAGTATGGTACATGATACTTAATCTCAGCTGCTCTTATTGAATCTCCTTGTCCCGAGTAAAACAACATGGAAATAAAAAGAATCGAGAATCCCTTCGACGCGACGAAACATCCCGTCAATATTATAATTTCTCTTCAATTATATCGGGTCGCGAAAGTATAACTTGTGAATAATAGATGATATTAAAATAAATAATATCAGACCCTTGATCCAACAATGAACCTGGGTGGGAGGTTTCAC